>JABTTQ020001630.1:0-63892 GCA_016081115.2 Rehmannia glutinosa | reverse complement strand
CCTTGTACGAACAAGCCATATTGGTATGTTTCGGACTTTAGAAACCATGATACAACTACATATATTTGGTTATGCATTCTTAACTGCATATGCATCCAAAGTCCTCCATTACTATGACATGAGGACTGCCCTCATATTAAATTCTTGACAATGAAAGCTGCATGGAATGCCACTTACAATTTATTCTTGTTGCGATCAGCCCCACTCAACATCATTACTGCATCATCATCATCATCATCAACATCATCATCATCATCATCGTGTGTTTATGTTTGTTTCTCAGTCCATATATGCTTTATTTATCCTAAAAGGTGAGTATTTTATTTTTTATCATAATGAAATCGATTGGATAAGAAAAACAAAGTGAAATTTTCTGCAAATCTTGGTGGAACACCCCATGGTACTGAATTAGTTATAAGTATGTTTTTGTCGTCAACTGTCAAGTAATTTCATATGATTATATGAAATATGGAAATATATATATATCCAGTGAAATTAGCATACTGAATTCTGAAAAATAATGTTAATTATGTATGATTCATGATTCTAATATTCTTACTTGGCAACCTAGAATTTAAGAGTCAATATCCTCCACGTAAATGAGACCTGATGGTAAATCAACTATTCTTTTCTCATTTATTCGCCCTTTCTTTGTCAAATGTATCATGTATGTATTCAATAACCATCGCCTAATTCTTTAAAGCGCGCGTGGTATTTTCATTAATTGTTAGTTGCTCTAATATAATGATGGGTCGTCTTAATAATTAAATAGCTGTAGGTAGCTTATCTTGGACAAATTCAATTGATTCAGTTTTCAAACTGTTGTGGGCTATAGTAATTGGCAATCAAAAAATTTGAACCGGTCATGATATGCGGTCACAACTCACATGAGAAGAATATAGTGGACTGTGACTTAAAGATTTTGTTAATCAGGCAACCAAAGGAAATTAACAGCAATTAATTAGTGGACAGATTTTGATTTTAGTGCAAGAAAAGTTATAATATACTAATGATGTGAGCATATGTGATCAAATGAATATGGCCATGTCTAGAAAGTATGTTAGAGCTGTTATTCAGTTTCAATCATTAATCAGGCCAACTGGAGTTTAAAAAGGTCAAGAGTCAAGACTGCTGTGGGACCTATCTTTTTCTCAATCGAAGCCAGGAAAACACACACACACACCTAATTATTAATTTTACTAATTCCGTAGCCTCACTAATATTTATAGATATATCCCAAATCACCCAATTTCCTTCCTCCATTGTCCTTTCACGGCAATCAGAATTTTTGGGTCTTGCTGAAAATGGCAAGACCGCAGCAACGTTACAGAGGCGTTCGTCAAAGGCATTGGGGCTCATGGGTTTCTGAAATCCGCCATCCTGTACTGTAAGTTGAGTTTTTGAGTCTTGCTTTACCTTGTGATCAATTTCTTTAATTTATAGTCCACACAAAACAAAAACAAAGGACATTGTATTAATGGTCGTTCCATATATCTCTGAGGAGTGAGGAATATGGCATTCACATTCATTTATATATACAAATTAAATGGTTTGCAGGAAGACTAGAATATGGCTGGGGACGTTTGAAACAGCAGAAGACGCTGCAAGAGCCTATGACGAAGCAGCTAGGCTAATGTGTGGTCCGAGGGCCAGAACTAATTTTCCTTACAACCCTTATAATCACTCCAAGCTTCTCTCAACCAACCTCACTGCCAAACTACACAAGTGCTACATGGCTTCACTTCATTTGATTACCAACCAGCAAGACTCCCCCAAAACTCCACTGCCTAATATTTCTTATCCCACGTCTATTAATCCTGCTGCTACTGCTCTTCAAGAAACCAACTTATTGGGTGTGGGTGTGGGTGTGGGTCTGACTCCGCATTCTCATCATCACCAATACCCAAATAATCATTGGGTTAATCCTCAACAGTTTATCAAGCCACTCGAAGAAGACCACGTGGACCAAATGATCCAAGAACTCCTCTATTATGGTTCCATTGAGCTATGCTCTTCCCAGGCTGAGGCAGAGCAAGATCAACTGCACTATTAATTAATACCCCATTTCTATTTCAATTATCACCATATGTAATTCTCATTTCCACCTAATTCCTTACTGTTACTACTCCATTAACTAGCTAATTTAACCATTTTTCTTCTACTCAATCTCTGCAACCTCCAATTTATAATTTATTATGTCTCCTCTTGTCCATTATTAGCTATCAATTATCATGAGGATCATATCATGTATAGGCCACTAGTGTAACATGTTTCAATGTTAGATTTTTTCTCTCTAATTTTTAGTCAGTTGGACACGTTATTTTGCTGTTGTTACCATTTGTCTTGGTGTTGGCCCGCCAATTACGGATTAGCTTACTTCAATAGTCTACCCAAAAACTTTTTTATTTTCATGTCTGCATTTTAACTTCTGTACAAAATTTGACTAAAGCTACTGATTGGAATATGGAGTGAACCAATTATAACGCAGTGACAACTTAATTAGCAAAATGAAAAATATTAGTAAAGTCATGATACTAACACTGACAACTCTTGGCTGGCAAGCATTGGCATATATATTATATTTTTCCAGATATTTTCTCAATCAATCATTCAAGTGAACTTGAATCTTCCCTGTTTCTTGCGATCGGGATCAACTAAATTAACTGTTTGTTCAATGTATTATGTTAATCCATTTTATGAACATTATATTAATAACACTCTATTTAGATATATATGTATATCTCGTGGTAACACAATACATATCATGCATACAAACAATTACAATGGCTTCTCATCTCAAAGGTGCAGGAAAAAAATAAATCAATAATGATGGATGAAATGCAAAAGCATTGTGCAAGCACAACAAATATAATTGAGGTAGCACTCAAGCAAAAAAATTTTCCCCAAACGATAGAGTTTTATTAATGAAACTCAACCAAACTTTCGACAATACAACGGAGTCAACTGCTCAGGACCACATTGACTATACGAAGAGCCAAGAGGGGAATTGGCTAGACCAATTCAAATCCACATAAACATTTAAACTCAAGACAAAAAAACTACAACAATGGAGAAAATCATACAACAAAAAGAAAATACATATGAATGGAAAAAAGAACGAAAAGAAGATTTTATACAAGTGATAAAAACTAAAACTCCATAAAATGGCTAACAGTTTCAATCTTATGACAATCTCCTCCTCTTTTCTTCATTATGCCCAGATCCAACTCCATTACATATTTTTCTTCAAGAGTAAGGCGTGAGAAATCGCCCCTAGCCGATCAACCACCAAAATAGTCAAATCCGAAACCAAAAAAGCCATATATGTTGCCAAAACTACCAAATTTTGAAAAAAGAAAAGAAAAACAGAAAAAAAAATTCCTCAAAGGAAAATTAACCACTCTCGTAAAAGGAGACTAAAGCCCCATTAGGAGGAGAATCATTCCCATAAAGGGAAACTATAAGAAACTAGCAAGAAAATTAAATGAAGTGAAAGTGAGTCGAATGACGACATCAAATGTGATCAAGCAGTTTCTGGAGTACCTCTCAATTGTTAGAGAAAAATGTGATGTTAAGCAACACAAATCAGCGAAACTCCCCGACATAGAAAATGCTCTCTCTATTAGTGGATTGTTCAATACTAAGGACATGTAGATATGACAGTGTTATGAAATTGAATAAGTATTTGTTGATCTCATATATATTATCTTATAGATTTAGTGAATTATTATTTCTAATGTACAATTTTCACTTCAAATAATATAATTTTATAATTTATCTTTTGTACATTTTTTTCTTACAGTATATATTTTATCAAGGATAACAAGGGTTTTCCTGGAGCTGGTTGATGTATTGCCAAAAGGAAACTGGACTTTTTGAAAAGTAATAATATTTGAACGCGTGCTTGCTGATGTTAAAGTTAAAACCTATCGAACTGTTGTTTCCGATTTTTAGGTATGAGCAACGCGCCAACTCCATTAACATAATTATTATTTTCTTCTATTTTCTGAAAGAAAGAAAAAAATACAACCTGAGATTCCCTCTATAGTTTTTTTGACCAATTTCCTCTATACATTATTAGTGAAGCAGCAAAACTTGGTGATTCTTGCGGGGTGGGGGGTGGTGGGATGTTGGTGTAGAGGGGAAGCAAATGTAATCTCTGCAGCCAATTGTTAATGAGGCCTATTGTTTTCTGCGAGACTCCTCGGAAACATGTTAAACTAGTCGAAAATTTTGATCCACAGGACCACATCCAGAGCCAACTATTCCCTTGATCCCTTCCAACAATGATTGTGCATGGACTAATTACTGACACTTCAAAAATATATAGGCCTTGTATGTTTATGTTTCCAATTGTCTCTTTCCAGTTTCCAACTATACATAAAAGGAGAATCATGTTTGTTCATAAAATTTCCAATGGAAATCATCATTTTCATTTTCTATTTTTCACATAAAACAACATCTCAAACCTATAATTTTTATTCTCAAACTTATACACTATCATACATCACTCATCATTACTTATCAATCACTATTTTCATATTTTAACCCAATTATATATGTGGGACCCACCATTATCAACTTTATCTACTTAAAATATTACTATTTTTAAATTATAACTATCTAATGTGACCCACCAACTATAATCTTACAAATATAATATTATATATTCAAATTAAAATATTGAAGTAGACCCCATCACTACCAACTTTTCAATTATTATATACATAAAATAATATTTCAAAACTACTCAAACCAAACACAATCTCATTTTCAACCCTACATAAAACACATTTCAATTCATTCATCCAAACACAATCCCAATTTCCACACGAAAACCAATAAATTCTCAAAATTCTATTTCCAACTCCATAAACTGGAAATGGACCATGGAAACATAAACAAACAGGCCCATAACATTCAAAGCATCTTAAATAAAATTAAGAATGGTTAAATTATAACCAGGTGGTTTAGCCCACCTGGCCACCACAAGCAATTGTGGGATGGAGGTCAGGGGTTCAAATCCCTGCTCCATCAAATTGTTTGTGGGGTGGAGGTCAGGGATTCATATCCCTACTCCATCAAATTGCTCCCCGAGCCATCTAAAAATGGGCCCAAATAGTTTTCCCTCAAAAAAAAAATGGGCCCTAAGTAATCAAATTTTTGTATCTTAAAATATTATTTTAAATCAATGATCAAAAAATAAATTGTAATAGTAGTTATAATATTAATAAGAGGAAACAATATTTCAGCAAGACAACACGATTTGAAGAACAGTAATATGTTATTCTCAAAAAAAAAAAAGAACTGTAATATGTTGCCAATAATAATGTATCAGCTAACAAATTAATATTTATATATTAAAATAATCAATAAGTGGAAATCAAAACACCGACACGACATCATTATTTCAGCTAATATCTAATACTCCCTCCTATTCAAAATAAGTGTCTTTTTAGGAAAAAACACACATATTAAGAATTGTGTTAAAATGTCAAATATACCCTTAATTAATAATAAATGTTACTTTGGAAAAACAAATTTAGGTATTAGTGTTAGTTGAGAAACAATATATTTAAGGGTAATTTGGGAAATCTTTTTTCTCACCAACCTTGAAATGTGAGAAAGACATTCTTTTTGAAAAATAATTCATGTGCCAAAAGGACACTTATTGTGAATAGGAGGGAGTAACGTCTTGCCTATGGGGATGTGAATTGCAGAGTAGAAAAGAGTTTGGGCCTTTTTTGATAAACGAGCCCAAAGAGTTTATTAATAAAAAGTTTTTTTTTAAAAAAATTGAGGTTCCAAAAATAGCCTTAGGCTGAGCAGCCTGAGCTTGTTGAGTATCTCCTCAAATCCAGCCATGTAGTACCATAGGACAGTTAACTAGTTTCATTTATATTATCCTCCTAATAATTTTTCTTCATTGTTTTCTAGTGTTTCAATATACTACATGAATGTTACGTGTACAATTATGACATCATCATATCGTATACATACATTCACTTTGGAGATATTGAAATATTTGATGAAATATTGTAGAGAATAGAAAATCCAAGCTGATATGCATATACATCTAGATATGTATATGAGTGTATATATCTATGAACTGATTGCGGCAAATTCTTAAATTGGCAAACATACATGTGTGTGCGTGTGATATAATGATAATAATTGTAAAATGATTCTGGCCATTTCTTTTGTTTGATTTTAATTAATAGGATCAATTAACATTAACAAGATTAAAAGTTAAGGGCGTAGCTAGGGGGCCACCCGGCCCCCGCGCACCCCAAAATTTTTGTGTCCCGTTTTTTCTGTGGAAAAAAAAAATTATATGTGTTTTTTTAAGGAGAAAAAATAATTGAGCTAGTGGGAAAAAATTTGGGTTGGGTAACCAGGCGGGCTGGCTACGCCCCTAATTGTAATTGTTTGTAATGAGACGTAATTCTATTCTTTAATTCATTTTACAGCACAAAGTTATGCATTATATATACCATGTGTTGCATCCTGAGGACCACAAATTAAGATATTGGTTTAATTTGTTTGCGAAATGCATGCTTTATTGTTATATGTCCCATTCTAACCCGTACGTGATACTTGATTATTTGTTCCCTGTTTGGATATTGATTTTGCTCCCCACAATTAAAATCTTAAAGCAATTCAGTCTCATTTTTTTGTTTTCAACTTTTTCATTTGGAAAAGGTAAATGTTGAATGATGACATGCTAGTGAGTTGGCCATCATTATTTGTTTGAATCTTGTGTCATTTTTGGGGATATGAAGTTTCACCTGACCAACCAACTTCCCTAATCTCAAGAAAACACATTTACTATAACAAGGAATTAGCCCACCTCCATAAGTAATTGTGGGGTGAAGGTTAGGGGTTCAAATTCCTACTCCATCAAATTTCCCGGGGCATATACGAGTTGGTGAAGATTTGGTGGAAACTCATTATTATTAGATTGGAGGTCGAACATAATTATTTTCTTTATTTAGGAGGATCTGGTTGTACGTCAACAGACCCCATCAAAACACTGGTCAGTGCGTGCACATCTCGCAGTTTACCTTGGTGGCAGCAATGAGGGGCCGGAATTGTTGTCCTTATGCATAGTCAGGCCTACGTAAGCCTGGAAGCTGAGTTATCAAAAAAAAAAAAAAACCACATATACTATATATAATTCAAACAATAATAAAAACCAAAAATTAAAATAAAGAGAATATCACAGTACCCTTGGTCACATGGAATCCATAATTATTGAACATTTACTAATGCGGACATACTTGATTTCTAAGTCAAAACTGACTAGGTTCCAGAAAGCAAGCCCGAAGTATGGAAAAATGTACGATTTGGGTTACAATATTGAATTAAGAGCGTGATATCTTACTCATAAAATGGTAAGTGTAATACACATATCAATCATCCACACGGTTGGAATAGGAGATGAAACACGATTTTAGAATAGAAGATCTCATCCGAAGATTTAGAGGGCTTACACAAAATTTAGTATGGATCTAATTTTAATATACCATTAATCTTCAATTTTCTAGCTTTTGTGATCGAGTTCCAAAATCAATTTTACAGTTTTATAATCAAGCAGACCTAATATTTCGCTCAGAATAAATAATATGGCTAGAACTTTCAATCTATATATCTTGTAAGTTGTAACATACTTTTTTTTTATTTAAAATTGCAAAGCTTTATTAAAGGAACAAAGTCCCAAAACAAATCAGTTACAATTAGAATTACACAAATCGGTTGCACATCCTAAAAGAGGGCATAGAATCTAAACCAAGAAAGCAAACGAGTGAGGTTGGAAAATCGGAAAAATCATATTTAGAGGAGTTCCTCTTCTCAAGAGCAATATTGGCTAATCGATCCGCAACCGCATTTCCTTCTCGATAAATATGCGAATACCGAACATTAATCAAGCGAGAGATGGCTTGAATTCGAAGGATCAAGTCCTGAAATTCCCATCGAACGGAGGGGTTTTGAATTAGGTGCGGCGCAACCATGGAATCCGACTCCACCCAAACGTGAGTTAGATTAAGTCTAAGCAAAGCTCCAATCCTTCCATACCCTTAACTTCAAAGATAAACAGTTGATATCCCAAGAAAGCAAGAAAAACCAGCAAAGACTTTGCCATTTGAATCACGTACAACACCTCCACAACTAGTAGACCCTGGATTACCATGAGATGCCCCATCGGTATTAAGCTTAAACCAACATGTATCCGGTTTTCGCCATATAACTGTTATAACACTAGGAATACGATGATTCGTTGAAGAAGCATGAATACCAAGATGTCTAGCAACATGTCTATCACCACGCCAACAGATTCGCGGGGAAATCTGTAACAAATAAATAGTTTGATAAACCACCCGATGATAAGAGAAACCACGATTATTATGAACCAGGTCATTACGATGACGCCAAATTAGCCACATAATCAAAAGCGGAAGGACAAAACGGACATGGTTTGAACCTCCGAAAGGAGAAGTAGTACGCCAATATTGGATAAAAATGCACGCTTCATTTGTATCGAAAAGGTCATGCAATAAAGCATATGAAAAAAATTCCCAAATTTTTCTCGAACCACATTTCGACGATGCAAAAAAGGTGAGGAATTGATTCATAAGAATTTTGACACCTGACCTACAAACAAAGTAACACATATACCACGCCTACGAAGAACATCATCCACCGAAACCCAACAGTGAAGCAAACGCCAAATGAAAAGAGATATTGCAGGTCTCACCGAAGGAGACCACAAATTTTTAAAGAGGAAGGAATTTGAACGAGTGATTCGAATAGAATTCCATGCTGATTTCATAGTGAATGAACCATCAGAAGATAATTTCCATGCGGGCATATCTGAGTTACCATCATTGATAAACTTGTTACAAATCTCGTTGACAATATTAGGTGGAAGAACAATACTTAAACCAAGTTGTAACATACTTGGTTTCAAATAAGACCCGAGAGCGTTGGCTAAGCTTATTTAAAATATCTTATAAGTTTTTATATCTGATAAGTTGTTTTAGGAGCTTATAAGATGTTAGATCTTATTTTAAAAATAAACTGTCAGAGTATTTGGATAAAATAAGATAGTTGATTTTATAAATTATTTTTATATCTTATAAAAGTATTAAATATATTTTTGTCTTTTGAATGTTTAAAATAAGGAGCTTATAAGCTCTTTTAAAAAAAATTGGGGTAGAGATACTTTTTTCTAGGAGCTTATAAGCTCTCTAACAGTTTTTTTTAAGAGCTTATAAGCTCTTTTGGAAAAAATTATCAAACACATTTTAAGAGCTTATAAGCTCTTAAACATTTTATAAATTGTTTTTAAGAGTTTATAAGCTTAGCCAAGCACCCTCTAGGGACAGTCACATGTATCGTGAATATATTCTACTTCTACTGGTGTAAAAAAAAAGAAATGAAAAACCTTTTCATTTTCCCATCAAACATTAATTTTGTACTTTCAATTTGAATGTTGAATATACACACACATATAAATATAATTAGTTGTATGCATTAAACTAATTTAGGGGCGGTTTACACTAATTTTTGGAGCCCTAGGTTGCCGTCTTAGTGACCTTAATTAAAGTTGCCACAACAATGATCTTACCTACAAGGTTACAACACAATAAGAATACTTATAGTCTTTATGAGAGTTGGGGTGTCCCAACTCATACTTTTCAATTGAATCATTTATGTTACATGATATTTTGTTTATTTATTTCAATAGTATTAATACACGCAACATGTAAATTAATAATGCCATTTTATATATTTAGCATGTAATGATAATATTGAACAAGTGATAAAACACTATTGGAACAAAAAATCCACTTGGAAACTTCTTAACCCAATTACTAAATTATAAGAGCTTATTGTAAGTGTTGACTACAATTACAAACTAGAAAACCTGCATCTTTTCATTTAAATAAAAACTGGTATTTATATTTTCTCAGAAAAAAAACTGGTATTTATAGGTTTCAGCAAGAGGAACCGCAAATCTACGATCACTGTACTGTACGTACATTCTGGTTGCATGAAGGATCTTCACTACAAATGTAGCAAAAACGTATTATTTCACCAATGTGAAGTTCGTTGGTTTTTTGTGTCAAAAATAAAAGAAGGGGTTCTCATCCGACATTGCTTGGTGAACAAAGGTGAGGAGTTCCTAAGGCTATTTAAGGAGTTCAAGTGACTTTGTTTCAATTGGACCAGTCAATAACACTTTAACATTTGTATTTTGACTCTAGTTAAATTCTATTTTTATATTTTCTAGTATGGAGAGTTGGGAAAGATGTGTGAGTTAGTGAATAGTTTGTAAAAGTGTGGGGTGTTGGGTCGGGAGAGAGAATGTTGGTATGATTGTAAAATATTTCACATAATGGAATTTCTTTTTATGTGGGTCATGATTTTTCTGTCATTTTGGAGTTTTTCAAGTAAATCATTGTGGTGTGCTGTGGATTGTTGTTATTTTTTATTTTATTTCTAGGTTATTTTTATTTGTCTCTAAGGGATTAATGTGGGATCGATTTAGGAATTAATTTCTTAGAGGCATTTGATGTTTCCAATGAAGCAGAAAAAGAAAGCTGGATACAGAAATGTTTTCTTAGGTTCATGCGCAGAGAATTGAAAGGTGTAACTTTCATCATATTAGTGGTCAAAAGCAAAAATGGTGCGCATAGAATCTCATGAGGAGATGTTGGAGAAGAGACAATTAATTATTACAAGTATTTGTATGGTTCTCGATTTTTATAGTAAATTTAGCATGATTCTGTTATAAATGGATCCTTCAGATCAAGCGAGTCATGCAAAAGGCCAAAAGATACAAGAGTTTTTAGTCAGTCATCGGTGAATACAAAGAATAAAGAAGTTATGTGGAAGACTTGTATATAAAATGATATTATCATTATTATTACTCATAGCCACTTTGCGTCGTGTTCTATGATATAGACATGATTAAAGCAACTATCTCAACTCGTCGTTATATCATGATATATTTCATGCAAGTGGAAAAACATATGATGATGGTGATTTTGAAATTTCATTTCATTACAACCTTCGTGACAGGAAGGGCATCCGACATAAAACTTTGTTACTTTGTTTTTAACTTCACGCCACCGACCCCACACAGTGGTATAAGTGTGATGATGATGATGATTCATATAGCCACAAGCGGATAAGGTCCGAGCAAGTGGGGCAAATATATTTGCCCCCAGAATTTTGGAGAAAAAAATAGAGGTTTGGAACGAGTTCCTCGAGAAAATTGAATGGATAGTAGTATTGTGTAGATTTCCTTTTTCCTGTTTCTCCATTCACACTTAACTAACGTGAACAAGATAATGATGGGAAACACACACACACACACACACACACACACACACACATATATATATATATATATATATTTTGGATAAAGATGGATAACTATATCTATTCAAAAAAAAATTACAAAATAATAAAATAACTCTACTAGTAAAATGAACTTCAATTAGATTATATTATCAGTTTGATTAACTTAATTGCATTCGTGTTAATACGTTTTTAATGCCAAGCAATGTGTGTATGCCCAATTCCACTTAACTTGACATTTAAGAAGAAAAAAAAAAAAGATTGACCTGACTTCAGTTGAGGGCCCAAGAGGCAAGAACGGTTACAATTCCAAACACCTTTAATTCACTCCTTTTTCAACCTCCATTTTTTTCAAGTTTTGAACTTTCTTTCAATAAGCTTCCGTTGTAAGCAGCTCGACAAATTTAAGTGAAAAATGAGTCACAAGGCATTTGTTATAAATAACATACAACCATGACGATGGACATTTTTGTTGTCAATTACTTAGTAAATCGAAAAGATCAAAGTAAAATATATATATCATTTTATGGAGTGAAAAATACAATTTTTCCAAAGACAGACACACCTCTCGACAATATTCATCATGTACTTAAACGCAGCATCTTTTTAACTGCCACCTTCCACCACAACAGCCTATATGAGATCTTTTTGCAGGAGTATCAAATTGTGATAACACAAAATATAAAAACACTACACACAAACCGTTACCACACTTCTCATGCGCCCAGATTCCTTGGTGATTGAAATGCCCACCAGCTCCAAAAACTGACAGAATATTAATTGCCAAAGGTTTTCTAATGTATTAGATAATCCATCTTCTGTTTAGTTACATATAACCTAACGAACTCTGAAACAGACCTCCATTAAAGTTCAGTTTTTGACAGTGGAGAAGAACATAGCATAGAGGAAGTATGTCGGTTTCGGGGTCTACAGCTTCTTGTTCCAACACCTGAGGTGGTAGTTAATTGTTGTGGATTTGAAGTAGACAAACACCTACTCGAGTGACTTCTTAGCTTTTTCTTCTCACAATTCCTGTCTTCAGCCCTAACATGCTGAACCTTTGTCTCATTCAAACCCGCCGGGAGAACACAATTGCAGAACAGACCTTCAATATCATTACACAAAAAAAATACTTTTTATATACAGAACACTTGAAACTTTGGCGACATGATCTGCATGATCATGAGTTCTAGTCTAACTCCACAATCTATCCTAGTCCTAAACTCAAAGGTATAGCTTCAATATGACAATGTGGGAAATTTTTCGTATAGATAGCTCCAAACTGGAAAGTTTTATGTGTTGTGTCACAGCATTTAAGATTTGCAAAAACTTTCTATAGGTCATATACTTCATACATTTGCAAGTGTTTTTCTATAAATAATGTGAGTTATGTGCTGATTTTTTTTTTTACGTAAACAGAATTCCTAGGACTACCTAAGCACACAGTGAAATTGGGGCCCCAAAAGTGTCACGGAGAAGATCGGAGTGCCTAGTTTGCCATTATCTTATCCCCACTCTGCAACTTTGAATGGAATACGTCTCGTAGTAACCCAACAAAGCATTAATTTGAACTCCATTTCCTCACTGTATCCAAATCAAATCAAATGAAATAGTAGTAGAAGATACAGTTACCACTGACTGCAAGAAGAAACACTAGAATGGAAAAAACAAGCCAGGACCACATAAACGGTAGAAGTGTCTTTGGCCCTTCGCTCCTAAACTTTCGGTACACTAGTGTTTTGAGTCATGATGACCCCTTAGAAATATTGCCAAGTTCTAAAGAAAGGGAGGATTTGCATGGACAAGTGATATAAAGCCAAAGCATAGAAAGCCAAAAACGTAATAGTGCATAGCAAAGAAAAAAAAAATCTCGGCTTTGATAAGGTGCTTACCAAGTCGAGCAAGGCGATTCACCCACCTTGGGATTGATTTTCCAGTCAACCTAAGACACACATCATTGCAGAAATGGTTGCAATTCTTGGTAATGAGATTATAGGTATTTCCTGAGTACTCTTCTGCTAGTTTCTCCATGAATGTGCGGACCTCCTTCAGACCTAAATCCGATCTTCCAATCAATATTGATTTTCGAAACATGAATCCAGGGCAATGCTTTGGTTCTACCTCAAATATCCCAGTTGTTGAATGTTCATGAGCACCAAATGCATACTCAACTCCATGAACTACCATAGAAAGAAAAGTAAAGTAAGAGATCCAAATCCCTCATATCCGTTGGATCTTCTACGCAACAAATAATTTAGATTCATGCTTAATGTCATTTCTTTTAAAAGAGAAAATAAAATTATTTTGGCCGTTGGATCCAAATGAAAAGCAGAAAACCAAGAAAAAGTTTATTTCAGAACTACTCAAAAATTACCCAAAAATTGCTAGTTCTTTTTAAGGATAAAACTTACATGGGAGCTTTGCATTTCATATCTAAGAAAGCTTCCGCCTATAAGCGTATTTAAAGTCAAATTCGTACACATCCTTGCTGGATTCAATGTCTGGTGTTTGTTGTGTAAGTCTTTGACCGGATATACAAAGCCTACGCAAATGTTGTTGCTTTGAAATGGGGACCGAGTGTCACCTCGTCAGGGCTTGGGGCAATGCCCCCGAAAGGAAATTAGATTTCTCCACCATTTTGGTTATGTTGATTCGCAGAGTTATGTTGATTCGAAGAGTCATGTCTCTTCGGAAGACTCATGAAAATGGCTATATATATCTAGTTCAGGTTGCTCATTTGAAATACATTTTTTTATTTTCAAAATCAAGCATCAAACAGCTAAAATAACATTAGAGTACAGTTTTGGTTTGATCAAGAAAGTCCCACTTTGAATCAAACAACTCCATTGTATCCTGAGAGATTTTCTACAAAACTCGGTGCGACTTCTGGAATGGGAAAAGCATCTCTTAAAAGATAACGTTTTTCGTGCTTTGGAGTCACTTGATGTTCAGATCTTCCAGTCGTCTATGTTCAACAGCAAATTCCTCAATCAGTACTCACTAATTTAGTGGCATTTTAACAAACATAACAGACACTAAGTTTTAGAACTGCGCAGAACTTTTTCTTTTATATGAAAGAAACATCCAAAGAGAGGGGTATGGTGCTTGAACTGTGCAAGACTGACTTGTTGCTGAATTTACTAGCCAAGGAAACAAAGACTTGGGGTCAACCAAGACCAACCCCAGAAAAGAATGAAAACAAACAACCATTTGAAAAACAAAAATAAATTCAGAAAGTAAAAGCACACAGAAGCACTATTAGAACATCACCAATCACCAACAAAAAATATAAGCAAATCTTGAAAAACACATATACAGAAAGATCGAATCTTTTTGAATTTATTATGAATCCAAACCAACCTTGAACTCCAGAATGATAGATGCCGAGGCCGAGCCAGTAAGCATAGCCGTTGATAGGTGTGAGATCATACACGTTGAGGTACACCGGAACTGTCCCCGTCTTCCTCTTCCGGCCCATCATTTTACACAGCATCTTTTATGTTGGATCTTTTTTCACAGAGTAGTTATACATACAGACACTCGGTAATTGAAAGCAAATGATTAAGGTGAAATATAAGGAAAAAGTGAAAACTCCTATTTGGGAATCGATGGCAATTGATTGAGTGGCGGAATTGGGGTTGAAGATAATTTCAAAGGAAAAATTCCAATTTGCTTTCCCTGGAATGTGGATTCCTTGTGGAGTGTGGGACGCTATGATTATTAACAGAAAAAGAAAATATTATTATGATGAAGAGTACGTGAATGCCGACATTCCACTTAATTTATACGGACGCGAATGATAAAACAAACTTCACTGTAAAGAAATGATCCAGCACACGCAATCTACGAATCAAAGATGGTGTTTGGCTAAGCTTATAAGCTCTTAAAAATAGCTTATAAGATGTTTTAAGAGTTTATAAGTTCTTAAAATGTGTTTGACAATTTTTTTCCAAAAGAGCTTATAAGCTCTAAAAAAAATTGTTAAAGAGCTTATAAGCTCCTAAAAAAGAAGTACATCCGCCCCAACTTTTTTTAAAAGAGCTTATAAGCTCTTTAGTTTAAACATTTAAAAGACAAAAATATACTTAATAATTTTATAAAATATAAAAACAGCTTATAAGTTCAACTATCTTATTTTATTCAAACACTCTGACAGCTTATTTTTAAAATAAGATCTAACATCTTATAAACTCCTAAAATAGCTTATCAGATATAGGAACTTATAAGATGTTTTAAATAAGCTTAGCCAAACACCCTCTAAATCTAGGTTGTGTCGATGCTACCAACATGGTAGTACCCAACTCCCACCACGAGCCCATAATAATATTCCAACTTAATATAAATATTCAATTACAAAATTTAGTCATGTAGGTTGTGTTTGGGAAACATTTAAAAGTCATGATAAGGGTTTTATCAGCCCATTTCCACATGTTTGGGAATCTTGGTTATAGGCTCATGATATGCAAGTGAGTTGCTTGGGTCTTATTAGGTTATCAATTGATTTCCAGCCCAAACGAATGTGGTTATTGTTAGATATTTGTTTTTATCATGATTTTGATGATTTTGTTCGATTTTGTTTAAATGAGTTTTTAAACCAAAACAATGTCCATAAATGTTGTCTAAATACTTCCGATCGACTTAAAATGTTTTTACAATTTTTCGGAGTATTTTTTGGAGTTTATTTTCGATAAAAAATTGGACAATACATTTGTTTCAGGCTCGACCGGTCGCCCTATAGGGCAACCCGTACCTGAGTTGAGTTTTGAAACAGAAAATGGGGCGTAAGAAAAATGGGGGAGGGCGACCGGTACCTGGGAGTTGTTATTTTGGTTCAGTCTTCTCTTTTTCGTTTTTTTATCAACCTCAACCGGTCATAGTCTAGGGCGACCGGTCGCACCCTCCGACCGGTCCCCCTGTGTAAAAATCACAGAAATTCAATTTCAATCTTATCTCTGCGCGACCGGTCGCACCTCTTGTTTATCAGCAACCTATCTGTTGCATTTTCAGACAGTTTTTCCCTATTTTGTGGGATTGATTTCTAACAGCTATATTGATGGTTTTAAATGGTTTCTTTTGCGGCAAATCACTCCCCAAGGAGGAGCCTATGTCTGGAAATGAAAGCCAAGTCTTCTCCTATAAATAGAGGCTTCATTCAAGCAACAAGATACAACACTCTACACAAGCAAAGAGCAATTAAGCAAACACTTTCATATATCTTGTTGTATTAGCCTAATGTCACGGACTTGTTCCCTCAACAACGAACCGTGCGGCCTTAGCTCCTTCAATCGCCCCTTGCGATTAGCTAAGTCAGCCTCTCCCACGTGTTTGTGTGTGAAGAAGTATAAGAAGATGGCTAAGTAATAAACACACAAGAAAATTAGGAAAGGAACACTTATATTCACTCACACTTGGTTACAATGCTTGGTTGATTACAAATAAGGTCCTACTCCTATTTATACTACTCCACCTCCTTAATGGACGGTGGTGATTGATTTAATCCAACGGTTGTGATATGTTCTCTAGAACTCTCCAGATAATTCCTACATATTCTACCATTATTCTATAATCCACTAGTCTCTTCTACAACCTTCCACATAGTTCTATACTACTCTATAACATTCTAGACTATTCTAGAATGTTCTACATTATTCTAGCATATTCTAGACTCTTCTGCAATATTCTAGACGCTTCTACAATATTCTGGACTCTTCTAAAATATTCCAGACTCTTCTAAAATATTCTAGACTCTTCTAGAACATTCCAGGTTCTTCTATACTGTTCTAGATCATTCTAGAATCATGCTAGGTGATTCTAGACAATGGACCACGTATGGTGGTGAGCCTCTTTGTTCCGGCAGATGGCGAAAAATCAGTCGTAAAGGCCAATTGTGTGACATTTTCCCCCACCCAATCTGGCGACGCCCTCGTCGCCGTACTCATATCACATGTTGACTTCTTTCTCTTCCGACGATGAGCCTTTTTCATATTGGCTTTAATCAACCTCATGGCTGAGAAATAATTTGGTTTTTTTGTATCTTGATGTTCACCAAAGGTAGCGTATTATACAAGGTGAATGCTTGTCAAGAATCCACACACTATTGAGGAAAGGTATTGGAATAGCACACACCTTGCGCCAAAAGTCCATCCCGAGCACCACCTTGTAGTCATCCATTGGCACTATTGAAAAATTTGCTTGGCCCTTCCAAGCACCAAGGCAGATCAACACCTTGAGACGTACCTTTAATGGGTATGGGTTTCGTATTGGCGACCTTCATCATCCATCCGCCCTTTTTCCACTTTGTAGGCTAGTCTCTTGCCTTATTAACATCCATAAAGTTGTTTGAAGCTCCCGTGTCTACCATCACTTTGGTAGGCTTCCCATTGATATGCGCCTCCACGTACATCAACTCCTTGCTTGATGTAGTAGACACATCTGTGGTATTAAGAGCATTGAGAAGTTGTAATGCCCCATCCTACTTGGTTCTTCGGTGTTATTTCCTCGACAATGTTCTTCCACCATGGCATGCAAAGTTCCTAACTTAGGACGATCGCGTATGGGATGCGGTCCTTTGCACATGTAGCATCCTCCTTTAGGCGTAAAAGTGGTCTTCTTGGCCTCATACACTTTCCTGGAAGGATTTTTATTTCTATCTATGAGAGGAATCTTATAATGTCCATATCTCTCTTCTTCATCATCCGAAGAGTCCCTCTTTTTCTCCTCCCTCATAGAAGCTCCAAGCTTTTGATAATCGATGAGAGACTCGGCAACCGCGATAGCTTCATCCACTGTACTAACATTTCGACGTTGTACTTCCTGTCTGGCCCAGTGTTGAAGTCCATCGACAAAGTAGAAGAGAAGGTCCTCGTCCAACATGTTAGGGATTTGAAGCATAAGGGTTGTGAACTCTTTCACGTAATCTTGAATATCTCCCCTATGTTTCAACTCTCGCATTTTCTTTCGAGCAACATAAACGACATTTTCTGGGTAGAAGTGTCGTTTAAGCTCTCTCTTAAATTCTTCCCAAGTATCAATTACAAAGCACCTCGTTCTATGTCGGCATGTTTTCTACGCCACCACAAAGTAGCAAAGATGTCTGTAAGATAAAGAGTAGCGATTCTTACCTTTGATGCTTCATCGGTAAGGTCGAGCCCCTCAAGTATCGCTCCATTTGCCAAAAAGAAGTTTTCCACATGACTTTAGCGTCCCTTACGCCATTAAACCCCATCGGCTTGGGGTAGTCCACCCTTGGACTAGCTGTAGTGATGCTAGCTCCCCTGTTAGCAACGACCTTTTTACACAAGGCAAGATCTTCTCGCATCCCCTCGATTCTTGTTTGTAAGGTTTGAATAGCATCCATCATCCTGTCTCCAACTTGGCAAGACGTTCCTCATGTGTGGCGTTGACATCAAGACAAGTTTGGATATTTTCCTTGAGAGAATCTATCTGCTCGAGAACATGGCCCTCCAATGTCTCGACAGTATGTTCGACCCGCTCAAGTCGTTCCCCCATCTCTACTACAACGTGTTCCAAAGACGTCTCCTCTCGTACTTTGCTTTGGTCACGTTTCTTTCTGTCTCGTGTCTGCACTGGTTCCCTCATGCGGTTCTCAGTCACACCTGACACAATGTCTTCACCTGCCATCGTGTACTACTTCACAACACTTCGCCCAAACCGGGCTCTAATACCACCTGTCACGGACTTGTTCCCTCAACAACGAACCGTGCGGCCTTAGCTCCTTCAATCGCCCCTTGCGATTAGCTAAGTTAGCCTCTCCCACGTGTTTGTGTGTGAAGAAGTATAAGAAGATGGCTAAGTAATAAACACACAAGAAAATTAGGAAAGGAACACTTATATTCACTCACACTTGGTTACAATGCTTGGTTGATTACAAATGAGGTCCTACTCCTATTTATACTACTCCACCTCCTTAATGGACGGTGGTGATTGATTTAATCCAACGGTTGTGATATGTTCTCTAGAACTCTCCAGATAATTCCTACATATTCTACCATTATTCTATAATCCACTAGTCTCTTCTACAACCTTCCACATAGTTCTATACTACTCTATAACATTCTAGACTATTCTAGAATGTTCTACATTATTCTAGCATATTCTAGACTCTTCTGCAATATTCTAGACGCTTCTACAATATTCTGGACTCTTCTAAAATATTCCAGACTCTTCTATACTGTTCTAGATCATTCTAGAATCATGCTAGGTGATTCTAGACGATGGACCACATATGGTGGTGAGCCTCTTTGTTCCGGCAGATGGCGAAAAATCAGTCGTAAAGGCCAACTGTGTGACACTAAGCACTTTCACTTGCACTTATTTGAGGTCTAGGCTTTCAATTCTTGATTACACTTGTACTCATATTGTATCAATCATTATTGAGTTGTAATCTTGATTTTTGGTCATCATTCAACACAAGACATCCTTGTGAGTATTCTTGTGGTAAGAATACACTTGGGTGATCTAGGTGATAGGTGTTTGAAGGTTGTGGTAATCTTCAAAGGTGTTGTAAGAAGCTTGTGGTAATCCTCAAGGTGGTGTAAGAGGGTTGTGGTAATCCTCAAGGTGTTGTATTAATTTTTGGTAAATTAATAAAATATTTTTTTCTTTTTGAAATTCATCCCGGATATACTGGGGTGGTAGTAGATTATGCCCTAGGTGGGTTGAACTACTATAAATCGACGTGTGCTATTTATTTTCCGCGCTTAGCATTTCGTCTTTGCTTAAGATTTTCGAAAAAGAGGGTAAAATCTGAAAAACCGAAATAATCTATTCACCCCCCTCTAGATTATCGTAGCCACTTGGACTAACAAGTTGTATTAGAGCCAAACTCTTTGGCTAGCTCGTTCCGAGTAAAGAGAAAAGATACATGGCTACGAATGAAGCTTATCTCACCACCGGTGCCTCCACCAATAAGCCACCACTATTCGACGCCAATAACTATGCATTTTGGAAAGACCGTATGGAGTGCTTCCTACAAGAGTGTGGGTTCGACATTTGGAATGTGGTTGTTGTAGGAGTTGATCAACCAACCAAGAAATTGGAGGATGGCACCTCGACTCCAAAACCGTTCAAGGATTTCGATGAAAACGGCAAGAAGGCTTTTTCTCTAAACGGTAAGGCCTTAAATATTTTGCATTGTTCTCTTACCACCACCGAGTACAATCGTATAAGAGGCATAAGGTCGGCACATGAGGTTTGGGAAAAATTGGAGACAATTTATGAAGGGACTAAGAAGGTCAAGCAAGCAAGAAAGACCATGCTTGTTAAAGATTTCGAAAACTTTAACATGTATGATGGTGAGAGCATCTCTAAGATGGTGGAAAGACTTGATAACATTGTCAATCCACTTGTGGCCCTTGGTAAAGTCATCTTCGAAGAAGATAAGGTGACTAAGGTACTAAATGCTCTTCCCGGTTCATGGTCCAAAAAAGTGACGGCAATCACGGAGGCACAAAATCTTGAGACACTCAAATTTGACGAGCTCATCGGAAATCTCCTCATCTACGAAGTCTATCTCAAGGAGAGGAAAAACTCCAAACCATCCACAAATCAATCGGGTATGCAAATTATTCCTAAAGGTCTTGCTTCTTCTTCTAAAAATGCATACTATGATAATGATGATGATGATGAGGAGACGGCCGCACTTGTTCGAAAATTTGCAAAATTTGTGAACAAAAATAAAGCAAGAAAGCCAAGAGATAATGCTTGCTTTAAATGTGGAAAACCCGGGCACTTCATTGCCAATTTCCCAAAGCTCGATGAAGATGAGCAAAAGAAAAATAAGCCTTTCACGAAAAAGAAGGCTCTAAATGCGGAGGTCAAAACATGGGATGAACTACTCGAAACAACCGATGAGGAAGGAGAGACCGAACATGGTCTTATGGCCATAGACGATGAAAATAATGAGGTACGTTCTAACTCCTCTACCTCATCTTTAGTTGATGAATTGCAATGTGATTTTGATGAATTACAAAATGAATTTCAAAATTTAATTGTTAAATACAAGAATTTGAAAAATGTGCATAAAGAGCTTAAAATTAAAAAGGATAAATTATTTACCTCTTATGAATCTCTTGATAAAGCTCATGCTATTACTATTACTAGAGTTCATAATCTTGAAACCGAAAATGAATCGCTCACTAAAGATCTTGAATGTTTAAAAAGGGATGTTCATCGCTTTAACATAAGCACGGATAAAGTTACAAAAATTTTAGATGCACAAAGAGGTGAGCATTCCAAACTAGGACTTGGCTATAAACCTTTTCAACCTCTTTCAAAGAAAAACGACCAAGGTCCGACTTTTGTTCGTGCTAATAGTGCCCATGATCTTATTTGTTTTTATTGTGGTAAAGTTGGTCACTATGTGAGTAATTGTAAATTGAAGAATAATTTTAGCTTTGTTTGGAGACCCAAAGGTCTCAAGGCTAACCCCCATGGACCCCAAAACTATAGGGTACCTAAAAATAATTCTTTTGTAGGTAATAGGGGCTATAACAACAATGGAAGATTCAAAATGGCTCGTGGACAGCGGGTGTTTGCGCCATATGACCGGAAGGAGAGAACTTTTTACCAACATCAAGCTCCAAGAAGAGGGTATGGTCATGTTCGGCAATGACAAAGGAAGAATTCTTGGAAATGGAGAAATTGGTAACTCTTCTTTTACTCTTAGTAATGTTCTTTTGGTAGAAGGGCTTAAGTTTAATTTAATAAGTGTTAGCCAACTTTGTGATTCAAATTATGATGTTTCTTTCAATAAAGAAAAATGTCTTATACTTAAAAATGGTGAAATTATTTGTGTAGCTAATAGAAAAGGCAATCTTTACAAAATTTGTACAAGTGATTTGGTTAGTCAAAATGTTTCTTGTTTAGTCGCCAATAATGATTTAACTAGTTTATGGCATGGGCGACTTGGACATGTTGGATATAAAAGTTTGAAAAATATTTACAAAAATCAACATGTAAAAGGACTACCTAAATTGAATTTTAAAAATCTTGGCTTGTGTGACACTTGTCAAAAGAACAAATTAGTTAAGAGTAGTTTTAAGCCCAAAAATAAAATTTCCACAACTAAACCCCTACAATTACTTCATCTGATTTGTATGGGGATATTGGTACGGCTAGTCTAAGTGGAAAACATTACACTTTCGTTATTGTCGATGACTTCTCTAGATATACTTGGGTTCTTTTTCTTACCAATAAAAGCGATGTCGTTAATGAGTTTGTTAAGTTGTGTAGACTTATTGAGAATGAAAAAGAAGATACTATTAAGTCTATTCGAAGTGATCGAGGTGGAGAATTTGATGGAGAATTCCGAGTCTTTTGTGAAACCAAAGGATATGCTCATAATTTTTCGGCTCCAAGGACACCTCAACAAAATGGAGTAGCCGAAAGGAAAAATCAAACACTCCAAGAGATGAGTCGGTCCATGCTCAATGAATTTTCTCTTCCAAAATATTTTTGGGCCGAAGCCGTAAGTATCGCTTGCTATGTCATTAATCGAGTTTATATTCGTCCTAAAATAAATAAAACTCCATATGAGCTTTGGAAAGGTAGAACTCCAAATATTAGTTATTTCAAGATATTTGGTTGTAAATGCTTTATTTTGAATACCAAGGATCAATTGGACAAACTTGATCCTAAGGCCGATGAAGGGATATTTATGGGATATTCAACAAAAAACAAAGCATATCGGGTTTACAATAAGACTAGTGGAGTTGTTGAAGAATCCATCCATGTCAAATTCAATGAAGCTTTGGGTGTTGAAAGAATACCTAATGATGAAAGTGATGAAGAGGATATTATTGAACCAATTGTTCAAGTTGATGATCAACCGTCTACATCAAATGATCAACCATTTACTTCAAATGGTCCTCAAGAAGATAGAGGTGATACCTCGAATCTTCCCGTTGCTTTAAAATTTAAGGGAGATCACCCAAAAGATCTTATTATTGGTGATCCCCTTGACAAAGTGATGACCCGGAGAAAATTTGCCGAGAAAACATTTATCTCTCAAAAGGAGCCTAAAAATGCTAAGGAGGCTATTGAGGATGAGGATTGGTTCTTAGAGATGCAAGAGGAGTTAAATCAATTTGAAAGGAATGATGTATGGGAATTGGTACCTTGTCCTCCATCTCAAACTATTATTGGTACAAAATGGGTATTCCGGAACAAACTTGATGATCAAGGCAACATTGTTCGAAATAAGGCAAGGTTAGTAGCTCAAGGGTATTGTCAAGAAGAAGGTATTGACTATGATGAAACTTTTGCACCCGTAGCACGTTTAGAAGCTATTCGCATTTTACTTGCCTATTCTTGTTTTAAAAATTTCAAACTTTACCAAATGGATATTAAATCCGCTTTCTTAAATGGTATTATTCAAGAAGAAGTCTATGTAAAACAACCTCCGGGGTTTGAAAATTTTTCTAGGCCTAATGATGTTTATAAACTTAAAAGGCCTTGTATGGTTTTAAAGAAGACCCCGTGCATGGTATGATAGACTTAGCTCCTTTCTTTTGCAAAATGGTTTTATAAGGGGTAAAGTTGATACAACTCTCTTTGTTTTTGAAAAATGGCAAGATTGCTTACTTGTGTAAATTTATGTTGATGATATTATCTTTGGTGCTACTAATGATTCCTTGTGCAAGAAATTTTCTAAGTTGATGCAAGGTGAATTTGAGATAAGTATGATGGGGGAGCTTAACTTCTTTCTTGGACTCCAAATTAAGCAATGCCAAGAAGGCATATACATTTCGCAATCAAAATATACAAAAGAACTTTTGAAAAAGTTCGGCATTGAAGAATGAAGAACCGTTTCTACTCGCATGGCAACAAATGTCAAAATTGACAAAGATGAAAAAGGCAAGTCCGTGGATGAATCAAAGTATCGAGGTATGATTGGTAGTTTACTTTATTTAACCACTAGTAGACCGGACATTCTTCATGTCGTATGCCTATGTGCTTGTTTTCAAAGCAATCCCAAAGAATCTCATATGAGTGCTGTTAAAAGGATTTTTCGATATTTGAAAGGCACTATTCAATATGGTCTATTTTATCCAAAGAATGAAAATTTTTCTCTTAAAGGTTATAGTGATTCGGATTATGCGGGAAATATTGATGATCGGAAAAGTACTTCCGAATCATGTCAATTTTTAGACGATTGCCTAGTTTCTTGGTTTTCAAAAGCAAACGTGTTTCTCTTTCAACGGCGGCCGAATATATTTCTCGCCGCTTTTTGTTGTACTCAACTTCTTTGGATGAAACAAACCTTAGCGGATTACAAATGCTCTTTTGAAAATGTACCTATATTTTGTGACAATATATCCGCTATAAATATTGCTCAAAACCCGGTTCATCATAATCGGACTAAACATATCGAGATTCGCCATCATTTTCTAAGGGATTGTGTTTCTAAACGAAAAATTGAGATATCTTTTTTACCATCTGAAGATCAATTAGCGGATACTTTTATAAAACCGCTATCTTCCGAGACTTTTGCGTCGATTCGAGCTCGGTTAGGCATAATGCATATTGAATGAGGTTTATGTTTGCATTTTGCACGTTTTTAAAACTTAGGGGCGAAAATTCGGATTTTTAGTTGAAAATTCGGATTTTGAAAAACTTGACAAAATAGTGGGCTGAAGAGGTTGAGGGCAACCGGTCGCCCTCAACGTCGACCGGTCGCCCTAAGCCAATATTTGGATTAAAATCCTTATGTCTTCAGCATTCGCTATTTTCACTTCTTTTTGCCATTTTTCGTCCCCTTTGCCAAATTCACACAAATTTCCCTCAAAATCTGTTTTCATGCATTCAATTCACAACTTGGGCCTTATATAGCATGTTTATCATCATCTTAGCTCATCTTTTCCGATCAAATGGTAAGAATTTTTCTTCCTTTGCTCAATTGGGTTGAACCCTTGAGTTTATGACTTTCTTGTATATTTCTTGATATATTTTGCATATGATCTTGATGAGCTTAGTTATTATGTTATATTGAATAATGTTTGATGTGAATTGGTGATGAAATGTTTTGGCTTGAATCATTTATACGGGCTATATACAACTTCTTTTGATTTTTACGCCCACAAAGTGTTCGATGAAATGTCACAATGAAAATTTCAACTTCTACATGATTCTCTTGCCTCCAAAAGTCTTCAATACTTATTGAGATCATGTTTTGGCAAATAAAACGAGCGTATGAACTCTTCATGATACATTTCTCCCATTTTCCTTGGTTTTTTAAGCCTAAATTGCTCAATGGTTGATAAACCGTCACTTTGGCGCACTTTGATGACATTGTATGATGTTTTTATCATCCTAACATTCTTTTTGATGATTCCAAAGGGGGAGAATCAGGAAATTGGCTCGTTAGCTAAACGAAGCTAATAAAAGCTCGTTATAAAAGCTATAAGCTATGGCTTTCCTAAAGCCAAGAATGCCAAGTATATGGCTTGCTATAAGCTATGGCTTTCTAAAGCCAAGAATACCAAGTCTATGGCTTGTATTATGGATTCAGTTGCAAAAGTGTATAAGTATTGTGACAGGGGGAGCTTCTTAGCCTATGATGTTTATAGGCATCTTATATAAGCTTGTTATAGCTTGTGCTTCTAGCTTTTGCAATATCTCTTGTTGATATGCTCATAAATAGGGGGAGCTTTGTATGGAATGTTTTTAACGGATAGTTCACTCGTAAAACCGGAAAACTGATTTGTTTTCAAAGTCGTCATCGAGAAAATTGTTTTGGTTTGTAATCATCAAAAAGGGGGAGTTTGTTAGATAAATGTTTTTATCATGATTTTGATGATTTTGTTCGATTTTGTTCAAATGAGTTTTTAAACCAAAACAATGTCCCTAAATGTTGTCTAAATACTTCCGATCGACTTAAAATGTTTTTACAATTTTTCGGAGTATTTTTTGGAGTTTATTTTCGATAAAAAATTGGACAACACATTTGTTTCAGGCTCGACCGGTCGCCCTATAGGGCAACCCGTACCTGAGTTGAGTTTTGAAACAGAAAATGAGGCGTAAGAAAAATGGGGGAGGGCGGCCAGGTCGACGACGTGGTGGTCGGTGAGGGGCGACCGACCGGAGTTGTTCTTTTGTTCAATCTTCTCTGTTTCGTATTTTTATCAACCTCAACCGGTCATAGTCAAGGGCGACCAGTCGCACCCCCCTCCGACCGGTCCCCCTGTGTAAAAATCACAGAAATTCAATTTAAATCTTATCTCTGCGCGACCGGTCGCACCCCTTGTTTATCAGCAACTATATGTTGCATTTTTAGACAGCTTTTCCCTATTTTGTGGGATTGATTTCTAACAGCTATATTGATGATTTTAAATGGTTTCTTTTGCAGCAAATCACTCCCCAAAGAGGAGCTTATGTTTGGAAATGAAAGTCAAGTCTTCTCCTATAAATAGAGGCTTCATTCAAGCAAAAAGATACAACACTCTACACAAGCAAAGAGCAATTAAGCAAACACTTTCATATATCTAGTTGTATTAGCCTAAGCACTTTCACTTGCACTTATTTGAGGTCTAGGCTTTCAATTCTTGATTACACTTGTACTCATATTGTATCAATCATTATTGAGTTGTAATCTTGATTTTTGGTCATCATTCAACACAAGACATCCTTGTGAGTATTCTTGTGGTAAGAATACACTTGGGTGATCTAGGTGATAGGTGTTTGAAGGTTGTGGTAATCTTCAGAGGTGTTGTGAGAGGGTTGTGGTAATCCTCAAGGTGGTGTAAGAGGGTTGTGGAAATCCTCAAGGTGTTGTATTAATTTTTGGTAAATTAATAAAATCATTTTTTCTTTTTGAAATCCATCCCGGATATACTGGGGTGGTTGTAGATTAGGCCCTAGGTGGGTTGAACTACTATAAATCGACGTGTGCTATTTATTTTCCGCACTTAGCATTTCGTCTTTGCTTAAGATTTTCGAAAAAGAGGGTAAAATCTGAAAAACCGAGATAATTTATTCACCCCCTCTAGATTATCGTACCCACTTGGACTAATAGTTATTGCCCTTTAAAAGCCAACCCATTTGCACTTCTTTGATCGGTTAGTTTCAAATAAGGCTAGATAAAAAAATCGGACTATACTTTCAAAAATCATAAATAATTACGTAGAAAATAAAACTATTTTTTTTAATGGGAATCGAACCCCAAATCTAGTCTGGGCGTGAGAATATTTACTATTCTCCAATTGAACCAAATTACAAAATCCCAAGTTCTTAATTTATCAAATTTTAGTCACCAGTAATTATGCAAAACCTTTTTGAGAATCCACACAAAATCAAATAACCAGGGGATCGGTTTGTGCAATTTTCCATTAAGTGCAAGAATTCTAATTTTCGCCCAAACATTTCAGATATAGGGATCGGTTGTTGTAAGCACCTTAATTTCGTTTGGGACCAAAACTGCAGAATAAATAATAATTATAGGACCAAAATTTCAAGATTAAGTTTTGGGGACTGTTTACAGCAAAATGAATCTTATGGGACTATTCTGCAACATATATAGGGATTAAAATTGCAATGCCGAAATTCCTATAGTACCAGTTTTGTATTTACGCCGCAGATAAGTGACTTGAATAAATTGCCACGTTGTTCCTTTTCGTGGCAGTTTCTCTTCTTTTTGGTTTTTCCTTTTTCTATTCTAGTTGGTTTTTTGTTCTCATTCAAAATGATATCTATCTCTTTTAAATCACCATATATAGACAAGTGGACATGGGCAGATTTCCTCTGGAAATCTGGAAATGAAAAGGTTAGAAAATAAAAACACAGTTACCATAAGATTTTGATAGAAAGTTGATGCTTGTAAGCTCATTAAGATCAGATGTGATCTTCTATTCCAAGATGGTGTTTCATCTCCTATTCCACCGCACGAATGATTGCCACGTGTATATAAGTTACCATATTAAAACCCCACAATTTAGGCGTGATTTATGCTCCAAAATCAATATGGTAACTTATATACACGTGACAATCATCCATGTGGTGGAATAGGAGATAAAACACCATCTTGGAATAGAAGATCTCATCCGAATTAAGATACAATTAAACATAGTAATTAGTATTATACATCGCACTCATAAACTAACTCTTGAGCAAACTCCTAGCCATGTTTTCACACTGATGGTAATCTAAGAGACTCCTGAGCAAAAAAGGTAAAAAAAAAAGAGAGCAAGACATGACATGATATGGGATATTTATTACTAGAAAATGTTGATAAAATGGTGTGAAAAGAAACACGCGGGACTGGAGGAAGCAGTAGGGATACGTATGTTGCTTCTTCACCCTAGAAATCAATTATATGAAAAAGGAACCTCGTCCAATTAGAAACAACTATTAGTTTTAGCAAAGGAAGAAGACTGGCACGTGGTCGTCCTTGAAGAGCATTAATGTAGGCATTGGTATAGTTGGGGGTTACGCGTTTATTAGTTTCCTTGGTTTGATTGATGATTATGCATTTGTAACTTTGTTCCTCCAATTCTCCAGGTGTTGAAACAACGGAAGCAAACGCATAACCTTACATAGTTACGTTTCTAGTGGAATCCTTTGGGATTTGTGGGATCATCATGTTTCATGCACCCACTAAAAACTATAAACAAACCGTTCTCACTCTTTCTAGTTCAAGAGCTTTCGTCCTCACCTACAACAACAATGACAATCAAAACCGTCATAGAAATATCTTGTGACAGTTTCATAATTCACGACCCAATCTTAATCTGGACACTTAACTAATTAGGACATAATCATTTGGTTGAGTTATTTGATACTGGTATTACTACTTTACTAGGTAGAGAAAAACCACAGACATCAATGAGATGTGCTCTTCATCCGCTTCGTGAATAACTAACTAAATAGGTGTAGATCAATTTCTTATACTAACATGAAAAGAAAGTTCTAATTAAATCAAAAGGATTTTCTTATGTTAGAAAAGAAAAACAGAACATAAAGGAATAACTACTCTTTTTCTTGTCCACCCACCTTAATTATTACCTCAAAAATCAATTTCGCATATATGACCATTAACTATTAAGTTGTTTTAGATATGGGACATGGGCCTTCAAGCTTATCAAAGAACCAAAGTAATAAATACATCTCATATATATCCAGAATATAACTATTTGTAGTTAGTTGCAAAAGTAGGCCGCTAGAGCCTAGAAGGCATTCATTTCTTATCGTATATGTATGTGTTGCGCAGACTTCAGACACACATGGTTTCCATTTCAACAAAAACAAATAAATGAAAGGGACATATTTGAAAATAAAAAACAAAGGACATAAAAATGCAAAAAAGAAAGGGATAGATGGGAACCTTCCACAAGTGAGCTGCAAGTATTTCGAATGATCAACAAGAAAACTTGACCGTTTTATTCAGATTTTCAATCATTGTAGTGCTCAGATGAAAAGTTTTGGAAACAAGACTAACATTTTGATTCTGATCATGCGGAGTTGACTATCTTTTCAGTTGATACAAATGGTCAATTGTTGTTTTTTTTTTTTTTTTTTTGAGAGAAAATGGTCAATTGTTGTTGGATATGTATTTGAGAATCCTTATCCACCAATAAGGTCCCTCTTTCAAGCATTGATTTATGCAGTTGAGAACGTCCTTGACTAGACTGTGAGAAGCCCATGCACGTATGAAATGAAATCAAATATCGATATGCCATCAAGCAGAGAATGGCTGGCAGTAATTCCATTTTAATCGTCCATTTTATATTTGCATTCATATTTGAAGAGCGTATATATATACACATATATACATATATATATATATATAGGGAGTGATGAGTGTATATATGTGATGACCAGAAACCATATACAAAGCCTCATAAAATGGGAAATCACCTATTCACTACAATTAGCTATCCAGTGGTTCATTTCATCTCCTTTCTGAAGGGCACGATCATGTCATTTCGAACAATAGAAAAAGTTGATATCATAAGTAGTATATTAATAAAAGAAATTATATTATTGGTGTCGATGAATTCATTGTGGTCCATATTTGTAATAATGTGGGTGGTGGAACATTATGGTTTACAAATTTCTTTTGCAGATTTTGTGGAGAAAAAAGAATGTAAATGTTGTAGGAAAGAAGAATATAAAATTAATAAAAAATGGGAGTATATTTAGAACTTATTTATGGACATGTAGTAGTAAAAATATTATAGTCTTTTAAAGTCATAACACATTTGTAAATATTATGAGGAGGTATGTTTATAAGAAAAATGAGTGAAAATAGGATAACAATAATAATAATATACTAATTGGCTATTTAACTAATTAAATACACACATTTTTTTTTATTTTTTTTTTGGTGTTACATAGCGAGTCTAGCATTGAATTTGAAAGGGGGTTGAATTGTTGGACGAAAATGCAAATTTCTCCAAATATCTGTACCGCTTTGTATCTCGAGTCAGTCGCAGTCTCGCAGAATTCAGTATTCTCTCTTGCGCCGCTCGCCGGCGAAAATACTTGCCCTGGAATTTTCCATTGGCTGGTCGACGGGTCCAGAATTTCAACTCCACTGTCATTATCAACACCGTAAGGGAAAACAATAAAAAGTCTCGTCTTATCATCTGCTCATATTCAGATGTCCACTACCCTCAGAACTAGACTTCGCTCTCTCTCCGCAGCTCATCTGTTGCGAAGTATACGCTCTTTCTCCTCTATTGACGATGGGTTAGGTCGTTCCGATTACCCCCCGGAACCTATTCCAAATAGGCCCTTGAGAAGGCAATCTTATCCTTCTGGAAGCCCTCGAATCCCAAAGCCTAATCGTGGTCGCGAGATTGAAAACCAAAATTCATTTCGGGGAGAAACTGATGCTGATTTTCTGGAAAGGTTCAAGCTTGGGTTTGATAGCAAAGTGGAAAACCCTAAAACCGACTCTGCAGATAAAAGTATTCAGTCCGAGAAAGCAGAGAATATGGAGCCTCTATCGCCTCCAGAGGATGCGGATGAGATTTTTAAGAAAATGAAGGAGACAGGGTTGATCCCTAATGCGGTGGCTATGCTTGATGGTTTGTGTAAAGATGGGCTTGTGCAAGAGGCGATGAAGCTGTTTGGATTAATGCGTGAGAAAGGCACGATTCCAGAGGTGGTCGTATACACTGCAGTGGTGGAGGGCTTCTGCAAGGCACACAAGTTTGATGATGCAGTTAGAATTTTTAAGAAAATGCAGAGTAATGGGGTGATTCCGAATGTGTTCAGTTATCAGGTTTTGGTTCGAGGGCTGTTTAGTGGGAAGAGGTTAGAGGATGCGTATGGGTTTACCATTGAAATGTTGGAGGCTGGACATTCTCCTAATATAGCAACTTTTACGGGATTGGTTGATGGGTATTGCAGGGAGAAAGGTCTGGAAGAGGCTCAGAACGTGATCGGGGCAATGAGGCAAAAGGGATTTTTCTTTGAGGAAAAAGCAGTTAGGGATTATTTGGATAAGAAAGGACCTTTCTTGCCTTCGGTCTGGGAGGCAATCCTGGGGAAAAAGGCTTCAAAGAGGTCTCTGTTCTGAGTGTTTCTCTAATTTTCTTTTTAAATACCGTTTGTTTTCTTTGGGATAGATGATTTTCGACAAGCAACAATGTGTTCTTTGTAGCATTGTGTTTTTATCTCTCCTTATCAGCATGAACATCAACTCATATCAAATTCTATTGAATGTTCAGTACTAGTCATTTTTTAATTAAATGCTATCTTAACATGAGTATGCATTTGACTTTAGTTTTTCCTCGAATCAGACTCTGATCTTTGAAGTTTTAGTTTGGTGACAGGATTAGTTTCAATATGCTTTTCTATGTTTTCCGACATGCAGATGCTTTTTCCTTCTAGCTGGATTAGAAAATTTGCTGCGCAATTCTTTTGCAACAAGGTGAAGTTATATAGGTTGAAGTGGCGATCATTGCTGGTTTGTTTCACACAGTGTAGGTGCTTCACGAAACATGAATGTTTAGCATGCTGTAGGTTACAAAAAAGATGATTGTCAGAGAAATTTCCTGACAAAACTTTTGAGATCTTTGTTTGGTTGTATTACGTGTATGCAGGGAGTACGAAATATAAGGAATCCCATCATGGATAGCTGGTAATCTTGAAAGACAGCAGAAAAAAGTCGTCTTTCTTCACTTTTATTAGTTTAGTCTCTTGAATGGCCTTTGCGTTGTTTCTATTGGTGACATATGTTTTGCATCTGTTTATATGTTAGCCAACAGAAAAGCTTGTTTGAGCTTTTGAAACTTCAGAATAGCATGTCACTTTGATGTTTCCTACCAAGAACTTTATTAATTATACCTGTCTATGGCGCTCAGTGCGGTTATTGAACATCTTAATTGATAGTATGTTAAGTTTGTGAAAAACGAAACTCTCTATATTTAACTGAAGAAATTGGACTTCAGTCTTGACTACTCTCCTTTACAAATGGAGCTTACTGGAATAGTTCTGTTTTTATTCTTGTGCAAACTTCATCAGTTAATGTACATGGGGACGACAATGGGGCAGCTTCATGGACACCACCCTTTATGCTATTTGCAGCACAATATACACCACGGTCAGGATGCTAATAAGTAATAACCAAGATAGATGCAGTGTATTAGCGGCACTGAGTAAAGCATAAAATATAGTTTAAGCTATCAAAAACATGTTTCCAATAAAATATAACCTAGCTGCTTGTCCACTTCCTTCTCCGAGTGGGACGTTGATCTTTGATATCTGAATCCATAGTAGCTATACCCTGTAGGAGAAGGATGTCTGTTGCCCACTCCATTGATTTATTTGCAACTGCATTCTTCAGAATTGGCAAAGGAAGCTTAAACCTCTCTCTTCGTCTCTTCAGCTTTTCAGGATCCTCTTCAGTGGTGTTGTCCACTAGACCTTCAACTTCCATTTTAATCTCCGAATTTTGGCTATTAGTAGGGAAAACTCCGCTGGCAGATTTCTTCTTTACTCCCTCAGACACATAATTCTCCATTTTATCCCTTGGAGAACACAAGGATTTGACCAAGTTTATATCCAACTTGTGATGGTTTGTCTGATGCCCCTGACAGAACCTCACTCTCTTTTGATTTTTTTGACCAACATGGCTTGGGGAATGGTTTCTTTCTTTTCTGGAAGAATGCTGCTGTCCTATCTCATTACAGTCGGTTAATTTAGCCTGAGAAAGAGAATTATTATTATGGAAAGATTATGTAATGACAGTAGCTAGGGAGAGAATAAAGGTTAAAACTGTGTTCTCTTCCACTGCTTGAAATGATGTGTAGTGAACAGATAAATAAATTCTTATAAATGAGCAACAGAATATCAAATACATTAGAAAGGATGTTTCTCTGATGTGTGATTAAGAGTTTCAACCAACTGTTAAAGCAACACATTCCTTCCGAGAGAGTGTGTGGATGTTTACCATTTCTTTCCCGTAACTACTCTGGTAGTTGTGCTTGGTTTTCATGTAAGTTTTGCTATGAGTGTTGATTGCCACAATTTGTTCGTCTCTCTTAGTGCATTTACTGTTATTATATTCAGAGGAGTCGGTCTTCCTTTCCCTTGATGGTTTTGTCCAATACATGTCTTCAGCTGCTGAATAGCTATCCATGGGAAAAGGCAACATCTTGTCTCCATTTATCATCCTACAGTTTATGTGTGGTGTATTTCCAATATCTGAAAGAGGTTTGGCACCTTGAGCATCCATCCGGACACCATCTTCATCAGTATGCTCTCTTCTGAGCTCATTCTCATAGACAGAGTCGCACGTGACTATCTGTTCAACAAATTATATCGATTCAGCATAAGATATCAGAACACCGAAAAAGATCTGGTTTTGAAACAGCAGAAAACTTAGTACCTCAATGATGACATCCTTTGAATCTACGAAAGTAAGACATTCATCAATTCCCCTGTCCAATTTTACTTCATTTGTCGGCCCTTCCTGAAGTACACAAAAATAACTTACAAAAATAAGATGAAGATTTGAGAAACAATTGCAATGAAAAGTCGGAAAACAAAGAGACGTGTAATTCGTATGATTGTTACTTTGCGTGATTGTCTGCTTTTATATGCGGTTATTGTACAACTTCCCACTTGGACTTGTGCTTGCTAGAAAAACGAAAAGAGGAAAAACCAAAATTATTATATACTTCTTTCCAAATGTCTTGATACAGAGGATAATACTTGCCATCAGTTTGCAGTAATCCTTCCATTTTTTCTCATCCAACCCGTAGTTAAAGAAGTCTGACATGTCCACACCAGGGTTTCTCCACAACTTCTCTCCAAAATTGTCAATGTTTATATCGAAGATTGTCCTGATAATAAATAGTTTAAGGGAAGGGTAGAAATGAAGAATAAAAGAGATCAAAAAATCGGAAATACATTGCTGACGGATAATTATATTAAGGCACACGCAGAACTGGAGGATTAAGACATTTGTTGCTATGTTTAGCTTGAAAATTTACTGCTTTGATTACACACTATATTTTTTCTGGCAAATAAAAAAGGCATGTAAAAAATTACTTGTTTGAAGGAAGCATAAATCTTAATTTGGGGACTAAACCACGTTCAAAACATCTTCTAATTTCTGTTGGCGCTGCATTGTTTGTAGCAGGCACGCATTTATTTTCACCAATAATAGGAGAAGGAGATCGTCTAGGTATGCTGCCAGCAATGAGGAAATTACACTGCCAAAAAACGAGAGGAACTGTATTACTTTTTTCTCAGAAACAAGATTGAAGTTTTGAGTTGTTCTTGTCTCATTTGTGATGGTCCTGATGCATACGCAATAATAGATCAAAAGATGAACCAAAAAAAAAAAAAAAGACATACAAAACAAAAGGAGAGAAAATAGTAAGTATGGAGGTTTATTGATAAGTTAAACAAGTAATTATCATTGGCCTCGTATATGACTTGCTAGAATACCTGCGTTTCATCACTTGAAAGTACCTCATCTTTCCACAGCTTATCCCATGTCCAGTTCAAACCAACAATTTAACAGGAGTACGGATGCATGAAACACACTAGCTATATATATATAAGCAGATTTAACAATGCAAAAATAAAAATATATATATGAAATGCAAAATGAGAACAAACCTTCAACCCGGAAGATATATGACCAGAATTGAGCTTCCCATTGTTTGTTGAAACACTTGTGGCCACTGCATCATTCTGATCATTCAAAATTATCCTTAAACGATCTCCGGCCTCATGATCACATGCCTTGTCCTCTTCAACCTTATTATTCAAAGCTGCTACGTCAATGCCATCAACGCCACGTCCAAGCAGCGTATCAAAGAATGTGTCGGCAACCAACAGAGGAATGACTGCATCTTCTTTATCCTCCAACTCAGAATCCACTATAGAATCTTCATTCTTTAGTTCGGACTTTGAAATTATTTTCGTTTCCACATTAGTACAAGATAATGGCAATTGGGGACCATATTCATCCACTGTTCCTTTAACTCTTTGAATATCATATGCAGGGTTAAGTTGGTGATGGTGCAGGGAGAAGGGGTTTTGGTGAACAAAGGTGTGTGCCGAATCAGTAGTGTAAATGGGAGAGCTCCAATTCTCAAGAATTTCTGCACACAGCTCACCAAAGTCGTCTTCTTTTTCTTCCATTCAGCTAATCTAAGTCGTCTATTTTTTTTTTCTTAACTTCTATGCAACACCTGAGGCAGTTTCTTTCAAAATTTCTCTCTTCTTTTTCTTTTTCCCCTTGTAGGAAGAGAGAAAGAAAGTATCAATGGAACCAATTTGCAGGCCTAAATGGTAGTACAAATGGAAGGACATTCACGCACATTTTGCTTTATCAGGACATAAAAATTGAAAAAAAGAAAAGTGAAACAAATGTACCAGAAAATTCCTTGAGCATAACAAATGTTCTTTTTCTCAAAGCTTCTGTATCTATTATTTTACTTTTCTGGCTGTTGGTTAAAATTGGGCGAATTGAAGTGCAGTATTATAGTCCAAAAATGTAAACACACCAAAAGAACTAAAGGTTCTAGTTATGATGAGTATGAAAATCACACAATAATCAACATGCCAAGTAATTCGCAAAGACGGAAAACAAATTAACCGGAAAAAAAAGGAAAAAACAAGAAATTGTTACTCTTGGATTACCATTCTTTCTAAGCATGAGAAAGATGCATGTGCACCTTATGTAATGCACCGTATTGTAATATTATCAACATGTATAGGTTTTCGCATGTACCAGCAGCAGCAACACCACCTCAAAAACAACTTTCGAGGTATTGTAGCTTATAACAAGAAATTAAGTTCAATATCCCATAGTAATTTTATCATCAAGATCAAGTCTCCACTTTTATGCATATGTTTTACTAGTTCACATAAAATCCATTAGTGTTCTGTGTTTGTTTTTACTTTTTCTTTTTTCTTTCTTTTTCATTTTTGAAGTGAGGTTGGGGGTGGGCGAGGTCGTCTATTCAGAGTGTGCAAAGAATAATGATTTGCTTTCACTAAGTTAATGAATTTGGCGAGTATACATGATGGATGCTGCAGACTATGTGCTCTCCAGAATATAAAAAAAAAAAAAAAAAACATTGGAGGAGAATGCCATAACAAGAGGATGAAACTCAAAACTCTGAAATTTCTCTATCTGCATTTGTATATATTTCAAAACAGTATAGATAAAGTGACCACTGAAGCTCTATCTCTATCTACTCAATGGTTCTAGCTGAATCTCCATTCTTTCCGAAGAATGTGATACTTTGTCTGTCATCTGCCTACTTGGGTTCAACAGGTCAGCATCCTCCTCTTCACCATTACCCAACACCCAATTACTTCTGCCGGATATTCTGCTTCGCTTGCTATTAATCTCACGGTACTCCAAATATATCACAGTTAAAGCACCTATCAAGAACCATACTATCAAAGCCCAGCTTAGCCCATGAACGTTTTCATCACCATACCTCTCTCCCAAATGTTTCATCCCACTGATAAGAGCAGCAATTCCAACAACTATAGCACATCTCCCAATTATAATGTGACTATATTCCCATATGACTCTCTTTGAACAAGCCTCCTCTCCAGGACCAGGCTTCTTCGGTCTCAAGTAAGCATTCACCGGTTGTGCTACTGCCAGCAATATTGCCACCATTCCAAACTTAACATGCAACGAGTCGAGATTTAGACCCCGCAGTTCAGCAACAGCAAACAGAAAACCAAGGAAAACAATAGCTAATCCTGAGTATTGCAGGTTAACATGAATCCGATACCAATTGTCATCCTTAACATGCTTCAAGTATCTAGCTGCCAAAATTCCACCAGGGAGCAAAATACCCCAAGCAAGAAACATCATAAACCCATGTACAGCTAAAACAGGTCGTAAGTCCTCCTCCGCTTCTGCAGAACCACGCATTAGCAGCACACTCATTGGCCTCTTGCTTGTTACAAAATGCATGTTTCTTACACTCAAATGGTCATCAGACCATTGAGCACCCATAGCCCAGATAACTTTCAAAGGTGTTGACGGATCAATAATGTTGTTGCATTCTGGCCTCGCGTTCCGATCACAAGATGGATTTAGGGGACGGGTGAACTCCAATGTGATGATGCCATTTTCAGATTTGCATCTTACATATGTCAAATTCTCTTTTGTTGGGTGCACATCCAGAGCATCCCTTCCATCAATCCAATAGGTGTTCACCCTTCCTATACCGCTGTCATCAACCCAACCCACATAAATGTAGCTGTTTACCATCCCACGACCAAAACCAACTGCCAGATAACCACTTTTTTTCTCACCCCTAGCTGCAATAGATATTGAGTTCTCCGACAGCGTCCAGAAAAACATAACTTGCTGATCATCCAATGAAACACTGTTATTATACATATCCGGTAAACCTCCGTCCACCACATGAACTTTCCAGCCCATCTTAGGTACATAAAGAGACTGATAGTATACAAGATCTGGTGTATTTCTATCAGGTGCCCACACCAATTCTGCAGGATCGGCTTGAACACCTTCCGCTTCTGGGCCCCCAAAATATATGGTCTCTGACATGTTCCTCAAAGTTGCATTCCCCCCTATAGGATCAGATGTGACATATAATGCCACATCATGTCCAGCCTGTATAGAGAACTTCACTGGCACACCTCTCTCTACTCAGAAGGGGAGCTTCCTTCTTGTTAATATAAAGAACTTTAGAAGGATTTGGGGGATTTGGGTAATGCAATGCTGGAGCAGTTGATATAACAAGTGGCTCCTTTTTATCCGCAATAACAAGATCTTGGTCCTCTTTATCTTTAGCATCCAGTGGCCCTAAACAATCATTTACTTGCTCGGAAATGTTAAGCCTCAAGTGACCATAACTCCCACCATGATTTTGAGGAAGATAAAAAGGGCGTAAACTATCAGGAGGTTTAACGAGCCCTGTCGCCCATATGACAATCATGTTTGCCATCGGATCAACTTCCAAATCATAATTGTTATCGTTAGACCGCAATGGTCTCCTATACCTAATGAATGATACTCCATCCTTCCTGTGCCCATATACCAGCTTCGTATTATTCACCAGCCCAATTGGATCAGTACCTTTATACATACTATCCGGACAAACCCCTGAACAGTCCCATCCTCATTGATCATACACTCACTATATTTTGTTATATAATAATCGCGAGCAAATGGCATTCCATCCTCCTCAAACCCTGTGACGGCCACATCACCACCTACCATCAAAGAACTGGAAGCATTGGGGTTCGCCCACCCGAAAGCCATATAATCCTGAATTCCTATTGCAGCCTCCAAACCAATATCAATCATATTTTCCCCCTCCTTAAAACTCCACCTAATCCGATAATTATCAGACAGCACTTTACAATTTTCAAACATGGTGGGTTGCTCGGTATTTGAGGAACTCACTCCTCCATTTACAGAGTAATTACTCAACAAAATGTGGCCAAAATTAGAAGCTGTAGGAATATCCCAAATTGAAAGAACTTTAATTTGATCCCAGGTTACATTTTTCAGCAAATGAACAATAAAGCTGTCATTTTTATAAGTCTGATTGAGGTTAGAATCAGAAATGAGGAACCCGTTAGTGAGATTTTGGAAATCATCACCAACGGCGCCCCACCAGTGGACGTCGTCGCCGGAGAGCATATCAAAATTGGAGACCCGAAAAGAACAGTCATCAATGACGGAGAACAGACCACGCAGCTGGTGCTGTACCATGGTGAAGTGTGAGGTAAAGTTGAGAAGAGAGGTATTGGTCCGAGGGCAACCCAAACCCGGATCGGAATAGGAGAAATGAATCAAAAACATAAAAAGCCCCAAACGAAAAAGTCTGGCTGGGGCCATGGCGAGAGATCGGGGGATGACGGATCTGGTTATTTTACGGAGGGATCCAATGGGTAAATGTATATATGATTGATTGGAGATATCTAAGTGGGCATATGTATATTGAAAGGGCTAAAAGACATATACAGATAGATATCTTTGTGCATAAGAGTATAAGTAGAGAGGGAGAGGGAGATCGTGGGAAGAGGGAGAAAGACGAACCTGGAATGACAGAGAGACGAGGTGCAACTTTGCCAAGGGTTGACGAAGAAGCAGCAGCTAGAGGTTTTTGAGATTAGCAGTTCTAACTTGTTTTGTTTGAGTTGCAAACTTGGTTTTATGCAATTTTTATTTTTTAGACTTGCATTTGGGTGAACTATTTTTTTTAAATATATATATACACACACAAATATCATTTAAATTTTAAATTGAGAAACTTTAATTATTTAGTAATAGAATATTTCACATTAAACTCAAAATTCAAAGAAAACGTAATTATTTATTCCAGTTGTGATTTGAACGAATAGTTGTAGTAACTAACAAGAATTGGACGGCCCAATCAATACTGGTAAACAAGGATTTACTTACACTTTGCTTGTTTATACGACAATCTAATTAGTCAAGCAATTTTGTCAGGAAAAAAAAAAAAGTAGTCAAAGCAATTAGAGAATTTGACAAAATGAACTTTAAAAAGTAGGTCCTTTTATTGGGCTTGACTTAATGGGCCAGAATTCAGAGACTAAAGTAGCCCAATTAAGTTGTACTCGTATTTTGAAATTTTAGAGCGCAAGGGTCGGGCTGAACTTGCATTAGCATTTGTGAAGCCCAAACCGCCAAATGATAGGATACAACTGTGACGTTTATGACATCACCCCATTCAACATACACAACAGATCCGACACAGTTTCACGCTCTCCTGATCGGAAAATGGAACCAGACGCTAGCATCGAAACTAGCAGCATGATTCGAGTGGCGGTCCTCCCGATCGCCTCCATCCCTCCGCTTCTTTTCCAGGACTACGCTGCCATGCTCCTCCGCCACCACACCGTCTCCCTCAACTCCATCAGCTCCTTCTACACTGAACACCAGAAATCCCCATTTGCAAACCAGCCGTGGGATTCCGGCAGCCTCCGCTTCAAGTTCATGCTGGGTGGCTCGCCACCTTCTCCCTGGGAGGATTTCCAGTCCAACCGCAAGATCCTCGCCGTCATCGGCCTCTGCCACTGCCCTTCCTCTCCCGATCTCCTATCCGTCGCCAATCAATTCACTGCAGCTTGTAAGAGTTATTCTTCCTCACTCGTTCAGCGATGCTTCGCCTTCTGCCCAGGGGATTCGCAGGTTAGTATTATTTACTTCTATCGGCGATAGCTGATAAGTATTGTAGCTGGGGATAATATCCCTATCACACTGTGATTCAGATTTCCATACTGGATTGTTCAGTTTAAGGAGTAAGGTGGGTTTTTATGTACGGCAATGGACACCCAAAATTTGAGATTTCTCCCACTCACTTCGTACTGATAGTTTTCAATATGTTCTAATATAATGCTGTTGGTCTTGTCCATAAGAGTGAGCTCATGATCACTAACTGATGCTTTTCACCCAGGTAGAGTGTGTTCTTTTGGAATTCAATATAACGAGGCCCCATCGCGGCTAGCTGATCGGTCTTGTGATCAGCATTCTATTTTTCTTTGTTATTTTATTTTGGCCTTCGGCCTTTTCCTTAAAAAAAATATAATTGAATGTACTACAAGCACTAAGTCTTTACTAGGATACGAACTCCTTTGCCTGTAGTTGAAATTCCTTTCCTGATTTTCTTACTGTGATATTTGATTATAGGCTGTTTCAAAATAATGATCGGAAAAAAGTGACAACATTTTTATTAAAAATTTCTCTATTTTACGGTCGCCATTCAATTAAAATAAAAGAATCTCCGACCTTTTTACCTTTTTGCATCTCTAAATCTTTCATTTATATGCTATGACATGGTAAAATTGGTTTATTTGGATTCTGTTGCAGCTAGAAGAGGAGAGTTGTAAGGGGAGTAACATAGTACTCTTTCCCCCTGCTGATCGGCAAACTCAGGAATTCCATTTGCAAACAATGGTGCAAGATATTGCTGCCTCATTGTTGATGGAATTTGAGAAATGGGTTCTCCAAGCAGAATCTGGTGGGACTATCTTGAAGACGCCTCTGGATTCTCAAGCCAGCCTGAGCTCAGAGGAGGTTTAGATTTTAGGCGTCCAATGATTTTATTGATTTCTTTTACCATTTATCCATATTGATGCTGTTTTTCCCTATCATTGACACAATTTACAGGTGATTAAAGCAAAAAAGCGAAGACTTGGTCGCGCACAGAAAACCATTGGAGATTACTGCTTGTTAGCTGGATCACCTGTTGATGCCAATGCTCATTATTCTACTGCACTCGAACTTACCAGATTGACTGCAGATTTTTTCTGGCATGCTGGGGCGATGGAAGGCAGTGTTTGTGCATTGCTGGTAAGCATGAAGCAAATACATGCTATATTTATTGTGAGGGACCTTGAAAGTCGTTATTTTGTTAATATTTTCTCTCGTCGATTTCTGTTCTTTTTGTTTTGTTTTTGTGAGTGTTTATAACTCTTAGGGTTGATCTGAGTGTGTTTGACCCCATTAGCACTTATTACTATGGTTTACCTATTCCGCTGCCACTCTTCATTTTAGGGTAATGGTTTTTAGCTACCCAAAAACCTTCTGTTACCTTCTCTGATGCTGGTTTACAACTAAGTATTTGTTTGGTACGTTCATAAGGCTATCCTAGGATTTCAACTGCAATTGAGGTGATAGTATTACAAATGGGGTTTGTTATTTCAATAATTTCCTTTATTATTTTTACTATTTTTTTCAATGCAGATTCTATATGATGCAATGCAGTCGTTTGGCCTTTTCAATTTGTATTTACAATATGTTGTAATGGACAAAACAAAATAACATTGTAGCTTCAGCTGTCATATATAGCTTATTCTTCTCATATTGTTGACTCCATATGGTATTATTTATTGATATTCGTCATGGAAACATGAAACGAAGCACAAATTAGTTGTCAATTCCACAATTAAGTATATATAAAGCTTCAACTTTCCAAACTCCATTGACCTGGAATGGGCTGAAGGGATACTGGCCATTTGAGTTATGTGAAAAATATGGTTCTTTATAATTTGTTCACGAGCCTTTTGACATTAACATCTGCTTATCTTGAATCTTTTCTTATCGTAAGCGTTGTCTTCTTTTCCCACAGAAACATAATTTTTTCTCCCTGACTTTGCACTATTAGATAGATCGTATGGGCCAGAAGGATCCAGTTTTAGAGGATGAGGTTAAGTATCGGTACAACAGTGTCATTCTGCACTACAGAAAATCATTTATACAAGATAATGCTCAAAGGTATATTTATGCTCCAATAGTGCAATTCTTGTTACATGTTTAATGTTGATTTTCCAGTAGTAATACTAGGTCTAATCTATATCTGTATCTATTCTATATATATATATATATATACTATCTTAAAAGTGTGAATGTTTCTTGCAATTTTTGATTAGACAAAAATATCCTTTAGACATAGTAAAATTTTAGGACAACTAAGTAATTTGATATTTATTTAGCTTCTATTTGTTCAATTATAAGAAAATGTTGTTAGGAAAAACCGAATGGTGTATACCGAATGGCTGTAGAAACAATCGAGCAGAGTAGTAGAAAGTCGAGGCAAGAGTTGGACTCTTTGTCTTTAAGACGAAATTGCCCCGCTCACGGTGTTAACGAAAACTGGCAATCGCCTCCCAAGATACGACTTACGTCTTGTGATAGCAACACTACAGATGACAAGATACTTCGAACTTTTTAGTGTTTTGAACTCTCAAGACTTTAATGCAGAATGCTATATGAATTTTCGAAATTCTGATGTATTGAATGATTCTGGGGGCTGGTTTATATAGAGCTCCTGGTGTCTCTTCAGATTGGGTGCAACCCAGGGTTAACAACAAACTTTAAGGCTCCTCAAAGCTCCTCGCGACGATGCGTACGTGCGAAGTGCAAAGTGCGCATTTAAAGCGCCCAATGCGACCCCGGGCCCGGCTCCGGCTCCGACGGTGCTCCGCACCGTCCTCGGTGCCTTTTGAGCTAGCCAAAGGCTAGTCAAAATTGACTTGGTCTACTAGGGTGCACCATAAGGAGTTTCACTTGATTACTTCTTATTAGTGGTGAAGCTCTTTATTAACTAGTCAAACATTTACTATGTTTCATATGTGGGATATGGCTTTCCATATTCCTACCCTTTTATATTCCATATATAAAAATATTTTAAGTGGCCAACTTTATGCATTTATTTCTCATTCACCCGACATTGGTTTTGAGAAATTCACAATGCTAAACCCATCTACCCGCGGCGTAGATGACGTTTATCTCATTTATTTCATACATCGAATAAATGAACCCACTTAAATAATTGGTCAAAATCGGGTCAAAACCCAATTTATCAAACCAATTCCAACAAATGTGACCTTTTATATTATACATTTTAAAAGTATTTATTCTTTCAGCTATAACTCTTAAAATATTTTGAATTTTCAGATAATATTAGCTTCATATTAACTAGATTTCGAGAGCTTTCTAACCATATGACATAAGCATATATAAGGACTTTACATGAGAAAAATTTTAACATTATAAAGTTCAACACTATGTAAAAATTAAGAATTTATGTTTTTTTATAGTTTTGTTATTCATTTACTCTTTTTTGTTTAATTATATGAAAGATGTTCATTATAGCCAAAAAAAATTCACTATCTGAAAATATATATTTTTTTAAATCATAACACTAATAATACTTTAAATTTCTTATAAAATCAATTTCAAATTTAAACTAGGTTTCAAAATCTTCAACTATATGTTATAAACATATACACAAGTCGTTATAGAAGAAAATGTTAACTATTTAACTTTTAGTATGATGCAAAAGTGTATATTTCTTATATTCTTTTAAATTTTCTCAATAATTAAATATGTCTATTATAATTTATAAGAAAAAGATCAAATTACAATATACATGATAAGAAAAAATAAAATAAAAAATATTTTAGATGGTTTTGATGCTAAATAAAAAGTAGAGAAAATACATAATTTTTTATGGTCGAAAAATTCTCCCTCAATTAGTAATATGCAATTTAAAAACTAATCTATTAATGGTTGTAAACATCCAACAAAAAAAAATTTATAAGGTAAATTTTTTTTAAAAAAAAAAATTAGTTAAAATTTATATGTCTTTTCTATTAATTTTTTATCTGGCCTACCCCGATTCCGTGTATCGGCCCACCCTGGTAAAGCGTCCTGGCTACGCCATTGGTTGTAAAGAAATAATATTGAAAACAAAAGAGTTTCATATTTTATTTTTTTTGCAATTTGATATATATTTTATTTTAATTAGCCATATCAGTAAAATAAAAAGTACAAAATAAAAGGAATAAGATTAACATGAAGAAAAAAAGCGAACAAGAACCAAAACAAGTTTGTCGCGGCAAAAAGATTACCTTTTAAATTTTAACTATATGTGGTAATATGACTTTTACTTAATTTTCTATATATAACCTTATAAGTTTTAGTTTCTAATTTAATATTTTTTAATATATTATGATTTCAATCTTTTGAATATTTTATATCCTATAAATTTTAAGAACAAGTGCAAAAAAGTGTTAAAAGTTGTATATATAAATTTATCAAAAAAACAAAGAAGACAAACTTAATAAAAAAAATCCATATATATTAAATTGACATTTATGATAAAACTTGAATGTCATTTGAAAATTACACCTTTAAAAATTATAAGTTTAAAATATCAATATGATACATATTTATAATAAAACGTGTACCAAAGTAATTAAATTTTAATAAAATAGTGTGAAAGAGTGGAACATGAACTAAAATTGGATTAGTCTAAAAGATCATATCCGTTATGCAAAAGAAAAAATAAATAAACATATTTAATATGTAACAATTTGACTACTGAGAAAGTAATTATATATTTCAAATTATGTATTAGTTTAAATACTAACATAATATTCATAAAAACTAAGTAAATTATATAATTACAACAAATAAGAGCGAATACTAAGAATAAAAAATATTGAAAAATAAATGGTTATACTTGATATTAATGAGTTGAGATTGATCTAAATAATTTTGGGGGCTAATCTTACATATATAGATAGTTTAGGATTAAACCAAATGAAACATATTATAAAGATTTGAAAGAATAAACGTAAATAACTAAAGAAACAAATATGTGGGTCATAGCTGGGAATTCTAAAGAAAAATTAAATGGCTTTGATCATATATTATGTATAATTTGATATTTTCAATAAAATCTCAATTCATTTTTAAAGCACACCTTTATGACTTATAAATATTCAAGCACAAAGACAATTATTATAAAATTGGGTACTAATTATTCTAATTTTTACAAAATTAAATATTATGAAAAACTTGAAAACAAGAATCAGAAATGGAAAGTCACTGTGTGTATATGAAATTGTAAACAAATAAATAAATAAACTAAACTTATTTAATATGAAATAGTTTGATATTTATGTCAAAGATTGATTTCAAAAAAAAAATGTCAAAGATTAATATTTCTTGAATTACATGTTAATTTAAGTACCAATACAGTAATCAAAATATTCAAAATAATATTTATGTATCAAATTTATTGTGTTAAACTATATATATAATAAATTGGAGTGAAGTGACCATGTTTAGTGCCAAATAATATGAATTATTCCGGTCATAAGGCGGAAGAGAATAGTTAAGGGGGATTTTAACACTTGATATCCAAATTTTTGGCATCTATATTTTCTTATTTGATCAAAAATTCAATCAAAGTTTTAAATAAATATTAAAGTACTATATACCATTTTATTAATAAAAAGCACTAAAAAATGTATTGATAATTTATATTTTACAACAAATAATATGATTTTGTAAACGAGATTAAATGAGATCAATTTTAAATTTACAGTCTCTTCAAACAAAAATAGATTAGTTTCAGTATACTAAGAATAATTGCAATTTTCATAGTTATATGGCTCACAAAATTTACAACTATGTAAATTTTAATATAACCAAAATAGCCAAATTCAGTTGCAAGTACAAACTCTAATAGTATATCGTATCTTTCTAAAACTTTATGAAATTTAAAACACTATATTAGTTTTTAGTTTATTATGTATAACTTTTAAAAACATAAGTGAATGCAAAAAGAAATTCAAACATAAAAGTTAATTAGTATTATATTTAATTATTAAAGATTGACACGTGGAAATTGTTAACTTATGTTTTCTTCCATAAGACTGTCTTTGATTTTATTATTATTAAATAAAGATATTTTTTTGTGCTATTGAATAGAGTTTCAAAATTTAGATTTCGACTTATCACTTTTTCATAGTTTTATTTAATGACCTGACTCTCGATGAAAATAATGGATAATTTTTTTTATATATTACGTTAATTTTTATTATTTTTATGACACTGGAAATAGGAGAACTACAAACTTTAAGTTTAAGTATTAAAAATAAAATATTGACTTTGTTACTAGAATTAAAATAATATATAATTTTTTTACATATATATTATATTGTAATTTTTTTTACATTTCTTTAATCGAAGAACTGAGATAGAATAAAAGAAGTAAGCACATGAAGTATAGGAATTTGATGAACCTTTATTTTATTTTATTTTAATTGAATAACAATAAGAAATAAAATGATGATATTATGATGGATTTTGGTATAATATTTAATGAATTATTTTTTTTATTAATGCGATAACTTGCAAGTTGCATGTGATTTACTTATCATTAGCTTATGATTTATAAGCTAAATTATTTGCCTGATTATGTAAAATGCATTCAATGCTAAAAGAATTCGAAAATCATGTAAGAGAAAAGACTTTTCTAGCCATAACAATGAAATAAAAGACTGATGAATGTGATTGTAAGCTAATATAAAACTTATTTCATTGTTATACTAAATGTAAAATTTTTGTGGGATTGAATTCTTCAAAATGATTATTAACAATTCATATCGATCTATAAATAAATTAAAGCAAAATATATATTAAATACTTTGTTATATTTAAATTTAGGGATAATTACAAAAAGTACCCCTGAGGTTTGACTTAATTACAAAAAAACCCAGCTAACTTTAAAACTTACAAAACGTACCACTGAGGTTTGATTTAGTGTTAAAATTAAGGGTAATCTGCAATGATTTTACAAATATGAAGGGGGATTTTGAAATATATTTCAAACCTCAGGGTACTTTTTGTAAGTTTTAAAATTAGCTGGGTTTTTTTGTAATTAGGTCAAACCTCAGGGGTACTTTTTGTAATTATCCCTTAAATTTATGAATATTTATTTCACTTTTTAAAATTTTAATATTAATCAATAAAATTATTAAATAATAAAATTATTTTAGTAAAGTCATGTGGATCACGTGCGATGCACGTGTTTCTTACTAGTGCTATAAAACTCGTGTATAATCACACCCTTCCACAAGCTTTGAGGTTTTAAATAATCCAACTATTGCCCCATCTGTGTATCATCAAATTAAATTGGTCTACTAATTGGATGTTGGTGTGATGAACTGTGAGTAGCATTTGATCATTACAAGCCAATAAAATAAATAGAAAGTGTCTCTGGTTTCATATCGGTTATTATAAAATTGATCTTGCGACCTAATTAGTAACACAAGCTTACCCCAAATTGTATGATAGATTAGCTTTCCGTGAAAGATTCATTTCTTCTTTCTGATGTTAGCTGATTCATGAGTTATTTTTTGTTTTAGTTTCTCATGGATATGATCTTCGCACAGGGTTTCACCCTTAAGTTTTGAACTTGAGGCCACATTAAAGTTGGCAAGATTCCTTTGCAGGTATTCTGCTTATTCTTTAATGCAGGACTTTTGTAAGCCACACATTGATGGACTTCTGTCCATTTAATTGTTTTTAAATGGAAAATATTTTTCTTCATGTGCACTGTATTTCCCTATGCATGTATTTTCATAAGGCGGGAGCTAGCTAAGGAGGTTGTGGAGTTGTTGACAGCTGCTGCTGATGGAGCAACATCTTTGATTGATGCCAGTGACAAACTAGTAGTATATGTTGAAATAGCACGGCTCTTTGGTGCACTTGGTTATCATCGAAAAGCTGCCTTTTTCTCAAGGCAGGTGGCTCAGTTGTACTTGCAACAGGATAATAAACTTGCTGCTATCAGTGCGATGCAAGTCTTGGCAATGACAACAAAAGCTTATCGTGTCCAAAGTCGAGCATCTAGTGAACCTTCTCATGTGAGTTTTTTAACCGCCAGTTTACTGTATATGCAGTTACTAGACTTGCTTTTTGCAGTTTGTTGGTTGAGGACCAAGGACACAATAAAGGCAATAATGAGTACGATACTGGCACAATTATGCTCTAAAGATAATGAAAGGAAGTTGGAATTGGAATTTTGGACATGCCTCAGATGTTTCTAGATGATAGTAGATGTGCCCATGCCGATAATGGGTCATGCATGCGGTTAAGCGTGAAACTGGAAATGCAATTTTCATTTTGTTATGAAGAAAACTCAGCATTTTCTAACAGATATTTCATGTGTAAATACCCTCCTCTTTGCATATGTAACAATATCTAAATATGGCGTGAATATATGTAATGATTATTTGATAGTTACGACCTACCCAACTACATTGTTATGGAGAAGCACAGGAGGGGAATTTTTGGCCTGCATATGCATATGTACATTTGCATTTTTTAACAAGTTGCTATCTTTGTGGCGGAAATAATGCTGTTTTCACACGGTTTCATTATCTCTGACCCTGTTCTTTCCTGATTTATGTGCTTCTTAGAAGTAGTCACCATATGAGACATACTTCTTGTAACCAATTATGTAGGTTATTTGTCCAAAGTTAGAATCTCATTCTTGTTTTGCTTTTGATGTGTCTGGATGATAGAATGTCTAAATGTTGTTATATCCATTTTGTAAAGGATGATGGACAAACTTATGCTGATGGAAGAAAAATGCATCACTACTCAATAGTCTCCTTGTTTGAGTCACAGTGGAGCACCCTGCAGATGGTTGTGCTGAGAGAAATTCTTCTATCTGCAGTTCGTGCGGGGGATCCTCTTGCAGCTTGGAGTGCTGCTGCACGTCTACTTAGGTCTTATTATCCTCTAATTACCCCAGCTGGGCAAAATGGTCTGGCTAGTGCACTTGCAAATTCAGCTGTGAGGCTTCCTTTGGGAACTCGGTGTGGTGATCCGGCTCTCCCCTTCATCAGGTATTTATATGAATTGTCTTGCTTTCTTGTTTTGGCATTAGATAAATTTAATGACTAGTTGTTCAAGCTGAGCCCCAATTGGCATTGTCTTCTCAACACTGTTGTTTCATGGAGTTGCATGATGGATGTCTCTGGGACTTGTGCAGCACCAGGAATGCGCACACTTGCAAAAGTTGTAAATTATGTGTATATTAACATATCCATGAATACGGCATTGTTCACAAGGAAATACATAATAAGCGCTTATGTGATTTTGCCTAATTGCATTATATAAATCTCTTTTATGATTTCGGTTATTCAGCTGAATGTTGAAACCCTTCAAGCATTTATCACAACCTTGGAAGTAGTATATCCTAAATTCATTAGAATTTGGTCCTGAGAAGCGCACTTTGGTTTAGGTTAAAGTAATATCTCAATGTGTTATCTCGACAACAACGTTTATTTTTCTCAACCCATGTCTGTTTCTGTTAAAATGCTTTAGGTTGCATTCATTTCCTTTACACTCATCACAAATGGACATTGTAAAACGCAATCTGGCTAGAGAAGATTGGTGGGTAGGGTCTGCTCCTTCAGGGCCATTCATTTATACGCCATTCAGCAAAGGAGAGCCAACTCATGGTGATAAGCAGGAGTTAACCTGGGTGGTTGGTGAACCAGTACAAGTGCTGGTGGAATTAGCAAATCCCTGTGGCTTTGAAGTGAAGGTTGATAGCATCTATCTTTCTGTGCATTCCAATAATCTTGATGCCTTTCCTGTAAGTGTCAATCTCCCGCCCAATTCTTCAAAGGTGATCACGTTATCCGGAATCCCAACCAAAGAGGGTCCAGTTTCAATTCCTGGATGCATTGTTCACTGTTTTGGCGTCATCACTGAACATTTTTTCAAGGAAGTTGATAATCTGCTTATTGGGGCAACCCAAGGGCTTGTGCTTTCTGACCCTTTCCGGAGCTGCGGGGCTGCAAAGTTAAAAAATGCACATGTACCTAATATATCAGTGGTACCACCGCTGCCGTTGCTAGTATCTCATGTTGTAGGTGGTGATAGCTCTGTCATGTTATATGAAGGTGAAATCCGTGATGTATGGATTAGTTTGGCCAATGCAGGCACTGTTCCTGTTGAACAGGCACACATCTCATTCTCAGGGAAAAACCAAGACTCTATTGTGTCAGTTGCTTCTGAAACTCTGAAGTCGGCCCTCCCTTTAAAACCTGGTGCAGAAGTGAAAATATGTGCAACTTTAAAAGCCTGGCAGCTTGGAATAACAGATCCTGATGCTGCTTCCAGCAAGGGTGTCCCTGGAACCTTGGGGAAACAAGTTAAAGATGGAAGCAGCCCAATGTTATTGATCCATTATGCAGGTATTTCTTCAAGGGGATATAATGGTCATTGCTCATACCTCTTAATTTTCTGTTGTTTCAGAATTACTTTTTTGAGCAGCACTGTAGGCTCCATGCCTTGGCAAAGTCTTATTATTCTCAGTTCCTACCATCCATGATCAGCTCCTTAGTGCTCATCTGCTTCTTTAGCGTGGGTTTAATGTTAAGCTAATGAAAAAGTTATAGAGATAGAAGATTGCTTGGCACATTAGTGAATTTCTAGATTTAGGTTTTACGCAGACTCCAGTTAGGATTGTTTGTAATTGTCACTTTTGTCTTGTTAGGTCAACTGATAAATTCTGGAGAGCCACAAACAGGGTCTGTTCCACCTCCTGGGAGACGTCTGGTCATTCCCTTAAACATCTGTGTTTTGCAGGGCTTGTCCTTTGTAAAAGCTCGTTTGCTATCGATGGAAATCCCTGCTCGCGTTGGTGAAACTTACACGAAGCTAGTACAATTGGAAAGTGATGCTACTGAGCGAGTCCATGGTTCTGAAAGACAGAGTGATAGGTTCATGAAAATCGATCCTTACAGGGGAAGTTGGGGGCTGCGCCTACTTGAACTGGAGTTATCTAATCCAACAGATGTTGTTTTTGAGACTAGTGTTTCACTTGACATGGAGAGACCCAACAACAAGGATAGCTCTTCCCACTGTACCTGTGCAGAATTTGGTGATCCGAAAACAAGGATTGACAAGGAATGCACTGCTAGAGTGCTAATACCACTAGAACATTTTAAATTACCTATTCTTGATGGCTCCTTTCTTGTCAAGGGTTCTCAAAATAATGGGAATACTGGTGGTCGAAGTCCTAGCTTCTCAGAAAAGGATATTAAGGCTGAGCTCAATGCATCCACTAAAAGTTTGATCTCCAGAATTAAAGTCAGGTGGCAATCTGGACGCAATAGTTCAGGAGAATTAGATATCAAGGATGCAATACAGGCTGCTCTTCAGGCATCTGTTATGGACGTGCTACTGCCGGATCCACTCACATTTGGCTTTAGGCTTGCTAAAAGTAGCTTAGACCATTCTGCAAAACTAATTTCACCAAAAAAATCTGATATGCAGGTCAATTCTTTGGGTTCTGGTGGTTCCATCAATGCGCATGACATGACTGCGATGGAAGTGCTTGTACGCAACAATACCAAGGAAACTATCAAAATTGATCTTAGCATCACATGCAAAGATGTGGCTGGTGAGAACTGCATCGAGGGTGACAAGGCAACTGTTTTATGGGAAGGTAGGTGCAGCTTAATTGTGTATTTTTTCAGTAACTGTCTGTTTCCTGTATGCTTCCCATCATCTAGTAGCCCAAGCCTCTATGTGAGACCTGCATTTTTTATTTTATACACCTGCTTCGTGGGATCGGATATCTTGGTTTTTCATTTTATGGAAGAATACTGCACCATTATCCTTATAATCTAAGAGTGAGCGTGTTATTGTTGTTTATATCTCAGGTGTTTTGACTGGTATTGGCAAGGAGGTTTCTCCTCTTCAAGAAATCAGACATGTTTTCTCTCTCTATTTCCTGATCCCAGGTGAGTACACTATGTCGGCTGCTGCTGTGATCGATGATGCTAATGAAGTTCTTAGAGCTCGAGCAAGAACTCGTTCATCTGATGAGCCAATCTTCTGTCGCGGACCACCGTTTCATGTGCGAGTTAATGGGACTGCATGAGTTTTCTTACTTGTGTGTAAGTTGTTCTAAACCAGGTGAATGTGACCTGTTGGATCATACCTAGTAGGAAGACGGTTACGTTCATATGAGATATATGCTGACATGCTTGATTCCTGTGCGTTGCTTTCATCCCTTATGGAGCAGGTGAAGTGATTCAATCTCATTAAGAAATTCTGATTTCTGGGATGAAGTAATTTATTATTCTGGGTTATCATCTCTCAAATTATTCCCTGCTCTCGTGCCTTGTAAAAGCAAAACCATTGTTTGCCCATGTATCTTGTCTCTGAAGGTAAATATGCTAATGTTGATAAAACCTGGGAAGTGCAAAGAATGCCATCCAGAATTCCAATTGAGAAATCTTTTCTTTTTACCTCTGAAATTTCTTTATTTAGTCGCAGGTCACATGTTTTTACAACGATTCATTGTCTCAAGAGGCCAATTATCGTGAAACACGCCTGTTTGTCTTGTTGATTTACTTAAAACCCTTCAAATAGCTGCTTATTGTCTGTATGTTATAGTCAACATGAAAGACAGCAAAAACTATGGGCTGTTTTTTTCTGCATAAGAAGGAAACGAAAGTGAAACACCATCATTAAAGCCTATAATACTAATAGTATGTTGTTTGGATTTTTGTTTTTTCCGCATTTATCATGTCACATTCATTTCATGGTGGGGACCTGCCCTTTTACCTGTCTTGGATTCTCTGTATAAATTTATCAGCTGCATGTCCCTGTCCATGTTGTGACTTGAAAGAAATATACGATCGTTAAAAATGTAGGCTTGTATATCTTTCTATCAGATATCGAAAAGCGAATGTTGCCCTTATCCACTCAATATTCTGATGAAAAATTAGCCTCTTTAATTTTTAATGAATGCATATTATGATAATAATGGTGACAGAGATTTTTGTTATTGGAACTTGGAACAGACATCTTTTTCCAGTGCAAAGTGAGTTAATTGTATGATGACATAAAGGATGAAAGCAAAAGGTTGTAAATTGATTCAGAAGCCTCAAATGGAATTTTCTGCCTTGCACAGAGTAAAAATCAGAATTAGTAGGCCAGGCACAACTGTACATAATTAAACAAGCACATTAATAAGTCGATTCCTTTTACTGATAGGCCAAACAAAAAAGGTGGTTTGGTATTTATAAATGGATAATGGGTTGGTATGTGTAATGAAGAAAGTGAAGTGACTAAGTTAGTGGTATTGTGGTCCAAGAAAGGAGGCCGTTTGTAATTGTATGAGTGGGCATTGTGGTCCATGAACAAAGCCGAATTTCGAGGGAATGGGAAAACTAATCGATATTCAATACCACCCAAGTTATGATAACACCTTATCCTTTCCATGGTTCCATATATATAATATAATTGCATGAAATGTCTCTCCTTTTGTTTATCCTTTTCATTTACTGATTGGGAATTTTCCTTTTAACATGCATAATTACTAGAGCAACTAAGTATAGGCATTAATGGAAACAAAACATGCCATTAGTACACAATTTAAATCTTGGATGGAAACAAGATGGGAAAACGAAAAATTGAAGAAAATGAATTTTGAGATATTTTGTTATTTGAGAGCACTACAATGTTTTGAGGAATGACCATTGAAACATGTTGCTGCTTGTCTCTAAATACTAATGTTTCTGTAAAATTCTTTCTTTCCCATTAATCCTACCTAAAGTTCACGCCTACCCCAACTGAAACTTTTTTTCTTGTTTTATTTTTTTAATTAAAAAAAAGGAGGAAGAAGATTGTCAGAAGTTGGTATCCACATTATCACTTGTCAGAACTTGCGTGTTGGGACCATGAGAGAATGTAGCAGCCATGAAAGGTGGAGTAGGTGGTGCGGGGACCGAAAGGTCACGAGAGTTCGGTCCTACCAACACTTTCTTGGTTGAGCACACACACGCGAACTGCTTAGTGTGGTTTACCCTACGTAGTTTGCGGGCTAAGACGTCCAACCCGGGTTTATCCAAGTCTTGTATTTCGAAGAGAGTAAGCGGTTCTTGAGTTAAAGTCATCAAAAAAAAAAAAAAAAAAAAAAAAAAAGAACTTGCGTGTTGGATTGTCAACTTGGGTTTCTTTATGCTCTTTGTCAAGATATCACTTAAAGGATAAGTAACTGCTATATTTACATATTTATATTATGGAGTAATTGTTTTGCTTTAGTTATTGTTTCTTTGAATTAATTTGTTATTGGAGCTCTCTATTGGTTTAACACTGTTTGATTTAACCAGAAAAAAAGATATCACGAAGGCTCCTTCCGGGTGGAACTTGGTCGACCTTCGGGTCACTTCGTATTTTTAGATGGGTGACTGAAACATGAACGCACGTTAGGCTAGCCGGAGGAGCCCCCGACTAGCCCTCCGATGCTTAAGTCGATTCGGTCGTGAGGTTAGATGAAGTAAGAGTAGTGAAGAGATGAATGAAGAGTAAAAGCTTAACCTCACGATCATTGTACACTGACTTTTATAGTGGTGATTATTTACAAACATATTGGTCCACGTGGCATCATCCGGAGCCTTTTTTTATCGAGGATCAATGGTGGGGAGCTCGGGTCGAGTCGGTTCGGTCGGGTTGGCGGTTCGGGTGAACCCGACCGGGTGAACGATCCGCGGATCTTGCTCCTTTAGTCGGCTATTAGGCTTTTTTAAGGGTAAAGTGATAAAATCACTTTATTGGTTTATCATTACTCCCAACTTTTTTATTTTCTAAGTAAAAGAAGTTTGATCTAGTTTACTTGAATTTGAAAGGCTTGAATTTGGTAGTGGTTCTCGACTATCAATTCTCCAATGGTACCAAATATTGACAAGGGGGGGTAAATTTTTATTTACCTTCTCTCAGTGAAAATCAAGTCTGGTTTGCCTTAGGGTTTTTCTTCGTCATGGTCTCTCTCACTTGTTTCTCGGCTTTGTGATCGTCCGTTCGCATCGCGTCGTCCATTCGCGTCGCGTCTTCTCTCTTGGCCGTCGCGCGTCGTGTTAAATCTCCCTTCAAACCGTCGTCGCGTCGGGTTCGTCTCCCTTCAGCGTCGCGCGTTGTCCTCCACTTGCCTCTTAGGGTTTCCTCCACTTGTCCTCCGGTAGATCATTTCTTCCCCTTAATGTCTTCAGTTCTTCTAGATCGACTCGGAGTGCCGGGTCGGGGTCGTCCTCTGCTTCTTTCTCATTCTAACTGTGACAGTGAGATAGATCACGAGGTGTCTGCCCCCTGGGATCTTATTAGATCCTCCGTAGAGACTCATGAGATTCCCTCTATACATAGATTTTTTTTTTAGACGATTATGAGATCGTGATCCCCGTCCTGAAGATAAAATGGATAAACTCTTCGCTCTTTGCGATGTCTTGCTTTTCACGTAGCTAGCTTAGAGGGGCTAAGGTTTCCCTTTCGGACCATGTAGAAAATATTTTGATGGGTTTAGACGTTTGCCCTGCTCAACTGGTACCCAACTCTTTTAGACATATCATTGGGTTCATCATCATTATGCGGTTCTTTAATATGGACCCCTCTTTAGTCCATTTTTGGTCTCTTTATTCCATGAGCTCCTCTAACAAGACGGGTGAGGTTGATTTTTTGTTGATTGATAAGCCTTCTTCCTCTCTTGGGACTTGGAAGGATTCTTTTGTATATGTTCGGCCTCTTTCGTGTCGCCGGAGGGTATCCTCGGTGTGGAGGATTGCTAGACCTCGGTCTCGAGGCCTCGGGCCTTCTACTTGAGATGATAAATTTGTTTCTAGTCGATTAACTAAGGGATGGTTCAAAGCATCCAAACTACTTAATGAGGATATACTCTCTATTGTGGGGCTTAGCCTGCTTGCACCTCGAACTTGTGGCCTGGACTCGGTAATTGTCTTCAAATTTTTATTTTTATTTCTTTTGTGTGTACTAATGCTAATGCTTCTTGTTCTCTGTAGAGATGGTTGTTCGTGCTTATATGGTGGCCATACAAATGAAGGCTAACTTGCCAGGGGGCTTCCTGTGCCTATTCTACCTCCCCGCTTCACCCCATTAGGTGTCTTCTACGCCTAGTGCCACCTCTACCTCCCATCCTCGCTCTTCACTTCGTGTTTCTTTCTCTCGGATGAGGCTCGGGTGGAATCTCAACCCGATGAGGAGTCGGGTGCTATTTAGCCTCAAGAGACCCTACCCTACCCATCGTTGTGGAGGTTACCCCAAGACGGGTGGTTAATCCTTCTCGAGGGGAGAAGAGAAAGAGAGCTGGGGAAGAGAGGGTTCCCCGACGCGAGATAAGGCCCGTAAGCATAGCTTAAGACCTTTAGTCTTGCTTTGGCTCTTCACGCTCTAGCAAGATGGGGTGGAGGTGATGGGTCATACCGCACCATTAACCACCCGCCTATCTCGCCGCCCTTATCCGCCGCCTCAACTTTCATACTTTATTCTTGTAACATAACCACTTGCCTACCTTGGTTGGCGCGGGGTGGTAGGTGGTTCTTTACGCTCTAGCGTGGAGGGTGGAGGTGATGGGTCTCATCTTGCACCACATTAACCACCTACCCTAACCGCCGCCTCAACCTTCATACTTTATTTTTGTAATAGAACCACTGCCTACCTTGGTTGGCGGGGTGTGGTGAGGTCTGCTCTTTACGCTCTAGCGTGGAGGGTGGAGGTGATGGGTCTCGGCTTGCACCACATTAACCACCGCCCTAACCGCCCGCCCTATCTCGCCGCCTCAACCTTCATACTTCATTTTTGTAATAGAATATAATGTATTCTATCATTTTTTCTTGTTAATGAAATTCTTTGGATCAACGTCGTTGTTTTGGTTCATTTTTTTCCAGATAATATCCAATTGATATTTTTCTAATTAAATCAATCTTTTTCAGATTAATTTTCTTCTTTAGATGAAGCTCCAGTGAACTCTTAGCCTTAGAATTATTTTCAGACTTGTGTAGGTTTTACACTTCGTCGTACATGAGCGTCTTGCTTAAATTTCATCCTTCATGTTCTTGCTTATATTCCCGCTTCGTTTCTCGTGAACTCTTGCCTAGTCTCACGCTTCATATTTTTGTTTGGCTTCACATGAGCATCTCGCCTAGCCTCAAATGAGCCTTTTCGGGCATGAACCTCTTGCTTGGCCTCACGTGAGCCTCTTGGAGAGCGAACATCATCGCTTAGCGTCCTCTTCTTGGCTTCGCGCGAGCCTCTCAATTTTGCGTGAGCATCTTGGCTCCGCACTAGCCTCTTGGTTTTACGTGAGCATCTTGGCTCCGCATGAGCCTCTTGATTACACGTGAGCATATTGGCTCCACATGAGCCTCTTGGTTTTCACATGAGCATCTTGGCTCCGCATGGGCCTCTTGCCCGGCTTTACGAGAGCCTCTTACATGGCTTCCCACGAGCCTCTTGGCTCCGCATGAGCCTCTTGATTACACGTGAGCATATTGGCTCCACATGAGCCTCTTGGTTTCACGTGAGCATCTTGGCTTCGCATGGGCCTCTTGCCCGGCTTTACGAGAGCCTCTTACATGGCTTCCCACGAGCCTCTTGCCTAGCCTCAAGGGAGCCTCTTACTTGGCCTCTCGCAAGCCTCTTGTCTAGCGTGATGCTTCATGTTTGTGCTTCACGTCACGATTCACTTCACGTGAGCATTTTGCCTAGCTTTACACTTGAACAATTTTTATTTTATTTTTTTTTATTTTTTGCTTAGCTTTACATGAGCATATGGGTGGCTTCGCACTTCGCTTTGTGTAAGCATATGTTAGCCTCACCCTTCGCATAAGCATATGGCTAGTCTCGCTTCGCTTAGCGTAAAGCGCATAGTTAACATCGTGCTTCGCTACACGTTAGTGTATGGTTAGTCTCACTCCTCACCCTTCGCATAAGCATATGGCTAGCCTCGCGCTTCGCTTTGTGTAAGATATGGCTAGCCCTCGCTTAAACCTTAGCATTAGTGTATGGTTGGTCTCACACTTTGCGTATGCATATAATTAGCCTTGCGCTTCGCTCTCCTACCTCACGTGAGCCTTTTTCTGGCGTCACATGAGCCTCTTGCTTTGCTTTTCGTAAGCATATGGTTAGCCCCGCTTAAGCTTCGCGTAAGCATGTCGGCGGGCCTCACACTTCGCTTCAGCGTTAGTGTATGATTGGTCTCATGATTCACTCTGCGTAAGCATATAGTTGCGCTTCGCTTCACGTAAATGGCTAGCCTCACGCACGCTTTCGGCGTAAGCATATGCGGCCTCGCCGCTTAGTGTAAGCATATAGTTAGCCTCTCGCTTCGCTTCACGTAAATGGTTAGCCTCGCGCTTAAGCTTGTAAGCGTGTCGGCCTCGAGCCGCTGCGTGCGTAAGTGGCTACCTCGGCTTAAGCCGGCGTAAGCATGTCGGCCTCGCCGCTTTGCGTAAGCATATGTCCGCCTCTTCGCCATGGCGACGATATAGTTAGCGTTTCGTTTGGCGCGTAAGCATACATCCGGCCTCGCTTAAGCTTCACGTAAGTGGCTAGCCTTTCGTATTTAGCGCTTGGCGTAAGCATGTCCGGCCTCGCGCGCCGCGTAAGTGGCTGGTAAGCCGGCCGACCAGCCCGTAAGCATGTAAGCGGCCTCGCGCTTTCAGACGACGATATGTCGGCCTCGCTCGGCTTCCATCATACAGCGTCAAGATATAGTTAACCCGTCGAATTATCCTTGAGTTACTTTTTCGGGTCATTTGACTTCACATTACAATTTTTTCAGACCGTTTCGCTTAATGCCATGATCGTTTCCCTTAATGTCGTAAACTTTTTTTTTTAGATCTCCACAGATCATTTAGCTTCATGTCACGATCTTTCTCGATCGCTTCGATTAATGTCATGATCTTTTCGGATCGTTTAGCTTCATGTCACGATCTTTCTCGATTGCCTTCGATTAATGTCGTGATCTTTTTGAGATCGTTTAGCTTCATGTCACGATCTTTCTCAGATCGTTTTCGGTTAATGTCATCTCTTTTTCGGATCATTTAGCTTCATGTCATGATCTTTTTCAGATCGTTTTCGGTTAATATCATGATCTTTTTCGGATCGTTTAGCTTTTTTATGTGAATCTTCTAAAGATCGCTTCATTTCACTTCCTTGTTCTCTTTACTTCATGGTTCACTTCATGGTGCACTTCATCATGCCCCATTCACATCATTGTGCACTTCATTGTGTACCCCATTTCATTTCATTTGATGAACTCTTATTTTAATTCATTATTTGCCAAGCGCCTCTATATTCACTTTCACTTCAAGCTACACTTAGGTTATTGCCTTGTGACCTCATTGCATTGTATTTACTCATTGATAAGTGATATTCAAGATCATAGAATATGACTTCATCTTTAAAAAGTGAAGTGTGCATTCAAAGAAAATTTGCGTTCAAATGCAAACAATTTATAATTTGAAACGAGTTACTTACAATATAGAGATGCTTCCACGTATGAAACTTTGAGGTTATGCACACTTTGAGGCTTCCCATAAGGATCCAACTTTCACACATGCTCGACACTTGGAATGCATATCATTGATCTTTTTCATCTTCTTGTTTTGTTGTTTTTTTTGTTTTAATAAAATTTTAAGGAAGGGCAGCCTCTTTGCTTCGAGATCGAGTGTCAGGTCGAGCTCCTTACCTCGAGTTGTGCCTCTCGACGTTTCGGATCGAAGAGGCTTTGGCCCCTTTTGCTTCAAGGTCGAGGTCGAGCTCCTCGCTTGCCTCGCGTGCCTCTTTGACTTTTTCGGATCGAGAAGGTTGACCACTTTTTGCTTCGAGGTCGGGGTCGAGGTCGAGCTCCGCCTCGCCTCGTGTCGTGCCTCTTTGACTTTTTCGAGGCCGGGAAGAACCCTTCTTGTACTTTTTTTAGCATATTCATCTCTTCTTCATCTTTTCTAACCCTATGTTTCTTGGGAGTAGATCTCGGGGTGGCACATCATTTCTCCTATTTTTGGGGCGGGACTTCACTTTTGACCTAAGTGGTCACCGGCGCCCTCCCTTTTCTACTTGTGCTCAACTACTCGTTTGCTAGCTTCAACTACTTTATTTTTTTTTTTGGCACCCGGTCTTCAACCTCTTGATGTTCCTTTCTCATTTGCCATGAAGGTGAAAACATGAACAATTTATAAGACTTCATTCGTCTCTTCGACATCTTGATCACCATCTTTACTTCTACTCGCTTTCCCACAGACGGCGCCAACCGGGATTTAACCAGGAAAAAGATATGCCAGAAGGCTCGCCGGGTGGAACTTGGGAGTGGATCTTCGGGTCGACCTTCGGTCACTTCGGTATTTTTAGATGGGTGACTGAAACATGAACGCACGTTAGGCTAGCCGGGAGGAGCCCCGCTAAAGCCCTCCGATGCTTAAGTCGGTTCGGGTCGTGAGGTTAGATGAAGTAAGAGTAGTGAAGAGATGAATGAAGAGCAAAGCTTAACCTCACGATCATCAGACCACTTTTATAGTAGTGATTATGTAAACATATTGTCCACGCGGCATCATCCTGGAGAGCCTTTTTATCGGAGGATCAATGGTGGGGAGCTCGGTCGAGTCGGTTCGGGTCGGGTTGGCGGTTCGGGTGAACCCGACCCGGGTGAACAATCCGCGGATCTTGGCTCCTTTAGTCATCTATTAGGCTTTTTTAAGGGTAAAGTGATAAAATCACTTTATTGGTTTATCACTGTTCACGTTTGATCATTATTTCTCCACGTTTTAGAATTTATTTGGTTTGGAGTAGGTTATCTATCTTTGAATTTCATGAAGCTGAAGTTGATGAATTTAGTTAATTACAAGATTTATAAAGCATAATAAAAAATCAGAAGTGGGACTGCCACTTTACCGGTACGTGTAGCCGAAATAAGAGGATATATGTGTTGACCTTCATTTTCAGAGACAGTCTGGTGTGTCTGGAGAGACAAAGAGAGTTGTACAATAATAATTTATCCGTCACATAATCTTCTAACCCTATATATAAATACCAATATCCATATAATTTTTTAACAATTCAATCATAATTTCTATTCTAAATAAACGACGCTACATGGCCTTCCCCAACCATTTATCTCAAGAAGAAATGAATTTCTCCCAAAATTCTCCCCCTTTCGACGATAAGCCCACCGTCTCCCACTGGCTCAACACTGCTATTCTCCGCCACCCAAATCTCCTCAATACCGACTCCGACGCCGCAACCAATCAGTGGCTTTCCCGCTCAATTTTGCTGCCCAGTGTCAGCGATGATTCCATGATGGCCGAATCCGCCGATTTGAATGATAATGGTAGAAACCAAAACAGAGAGTTGACTGATACTGGCGGTGAAGGGGCGGTGAATTGGCAAATTGCGAGGTTGAAAGCCGATATTTTATCTCATCCGTTGTACGAGCAGCTGTTATCTGCTCACGTGGCTTGCCTGCGTATCGCGACACCCGTCGATCAGCTGCCAAGGATAGATGCTCAGCTCGCACAGTCGCAGCAAGTAGTTGAGAAATACTCCGCGCTTGGACATGGAAGTCTTGGTGATGAAAAAGACCTCGATCAATTTATTGTAAGAACTTTACACGGTTTTGTTTTTGCATAGTGTATTTCAATTCTCCTCATATTTTTTTTTCCGATTATGTAGAGCGCATTGTTGCTGTGTTTAAAAGCTTGGTCTTTTGTTATTTACATTACAAATCTTGTTCTTCCTCGTCTGCATTTAATATCTTGTATAATGTCTTGTTTCATGAGATTTGTTTGATGGCCTGATAGTAGGAGGTAAAATTGGACTGGTTGGTAAAGGGATGTGATAAAGCCAAACTTACTAGATCATCTTCAATAATCCTGAATGGTTAAGTTTTTATGACATCAAAAGCTTCCTCAAGGAAATGTGTTGAAGTTGGTTCCAGATACATTTTTATTATAAATTATTTCATCAGCACTATTGCTTCTGTCTTTGTAGTTAGATTGTGATCTTACTGGGAAACTTCATGGGAGAACAAATTTGATTTGCTGCTCCGATTGCAGAGGTTTCAAAATAAACTCACACACATTAAGGATTATGGCATCTCTTGCTTCAAGCTTCACTTCTTGTTTTCATATATTTCACCTTCTTGCAAGAAAAGGTTGCTATTTTAGTCATGTTCAATATGTATAACAGTACAAGTAGATTCCCGAAAAAAAGAAAAGGTTATGGGCCTAATACCTTTCTAACACATGGTTTTCTTTTTATTAAAAATGGTCACTACAGCAGCATATTCCGTCAAAAACTTGTCAAAGTGGGGTTTATTACAAGGTAACAAAGTGGAGACATCTAGAAATCACTGTGAAAACTTGGGCGCTAAATTAAATAGGTTCTTGAAGTCTTTGTGCCAAAGATAATGGATACTATGTCGGTGAACAAAAGGGCATGTTGCTCAATCGTGTTCTTCTATTCTGGTTTGAGGGCAAAAAGGAAGATATCTCATGATGCTTTGGCAGTGTAATCTAGTTTTTGGTCGTAATGTTTTTGTTGTCTCCATTATTTTTGTTTGTCAGTGTTGGTATTCGCTATCCCATTGTCTATTGTCTGAAGTTTTGAACTAGTTCCTAATAGAGTGCTTTGTTGATTTTATATCTTTAACTTGCAGAGAAAATTTGGCTATTTATTCGAAGTTACATTTCATCCTACAGTACACAGTTGCACAATGTTAATGTTGCAGATGAATAATCCTTTTTCAATTTAGAAACTTCTAAACTTATTGTTGCCTTCTCTTCTTTATATGTAGACACATTACATGCTGTTGCTATGTTCATTTAAAGAGCAACTTCAGCAGCATGTGCGTGTTCATGCAATGGAAGCAGTTATGGCCTGCTGGGAGATTGAGCAATCCTT
>JABTTQ020001629.1:5000-102464 GCA_016081115.2 Rehmannia glutinosa | reverse complement strand
ATACTTTTTCTCCAAAGAGTCCTACAACTCTTTGGACGTTTTGAACTAATTGTAGACGTTATAGAGGGTGCCTTCTAGCCCATTCAAAACATAGTTCCAACAAAGAAAATCGTTGTGAGATAAAATAACATCTTACATTTGCCATTTTTTGAAATCGTAAACATTGATCTTTGCGGTTCTGTTGTGTAGGATCAATAGCCTTGAGTATGAATGAAATGGATGCCATCGTCTTGAAACAACAATAAGAATTTTGTCTTGCTATTGTTGTAAGGGTGATGCGATTTACAAAAAGAAAAATGGGTAATGGTGTTTGGAAAAATCTGGACATGATTATGTCGAGAGCCGATTATTTGATACTATTTTCGCAAGGCGAAATTACCCGTATACTAAGTGCTTACGATTACAATTGTCCCTAGATACAATGACTTTTACTATTTAGAGCTTAGCAACACTTGCAAAATTTGAAACTACATCAAACTACAAGTGTACGAAATTTCAAGAAAGAAGAATCTGGCCTATATGCATAATGCGGATAAAATATTTCAATTTTTATGTGGTTAATTTCGTGTATTTTTCATCGTAGGGGTTCATATATATAGGCATCAAGGTTCTAATGGAAATGATATGTCTTTTGGATTGAAAAGACATGTCTGACCAAAAAATGCACATGGTTTCTTGAACATGTGCATATATTCAAAAGTGCGATCGCTCACTGCGCCGCGATGGTTTGTACCTTTGTCCGTGGATGCGGCGCATTATATTTTTACTGTACGGCGATGCGCCCGCCTGGCAGTGTGCGTGCGTGCCGCCGCGTTTTCTTCTACTCTGCGCTGATGCGTGCAGCGCTCATCAACTGGCAGCGCACACCTCTTAGTTAGAATAATTAATTAATAAAAAAATTAATTAATTTTAAAGGTTTTAAATAAATTTGGTCCAAAACTATAAGGGCATGAAGCCCAAGCCTAAGCCGCGTGCCGGGCGGTGGGCAATGGTGTGGCGTGGACGGCGTGTGTTTGGAACCAAACCCGCAAGAATGTAGGTCCTCACTCCTTTAAAAACTTTGGTGCCCCAAGGGCTCAGGCCAATTAGTCAACTTGGGCTATATCAATAAACAATTTTCGGCTATTCCTTCTATGTGGGATGGAGCTTTTCTCCTTCCCATATTTTTCATTTTTTCCATACCATTTTATAGTTTTAAGTGGCTAATTTGTAGCATTAATTTCTCATTAAATGAATTGGTTTGAGAAATTCCAAATGTCAATCTCATCTACTCTCTTAGTAAGAATTTTAACATATAATTTAATTCATTTTCCACCAATGGAAACCACTTAAAATTTGGTAAAAATTGGGTCAACACCCAATTTCTCAAACCAAAATTCAAAATGGGCTATGCCCGGCCATGATTTCAGGCTAGCCCTAACATGCTTGGAGCTGGACGGTCTTTGGGTATTAAAACGAGGGGACAATATTGGAACCTAACTTTGCTTAGTAGCGTGCTTCGGGCTAAGCAAATTTCTTCTATTAGATGAAGTGGAAGCTATATTAGAACTAACCACAATCCTCTTAGGTTTGGGCTAAGCAAGCAGGCCATATCGGTATGAGTAAAACAAATTAAAAATTATATATTTAAATCTAAATTTTAAACTCAAACATATATAATTTTTAAGTTTAATATTTTCGATTAAAGTATTCATTATAAAAATCATGCATAGTTAATTCATAGAAGTGTATGTGAGTTAAAACTTACGCAAGCTAAATTGGGAAAAAATACTTATAACATATATTGATGATTCACGAAGATATTGTTACGTATATCTTTGAAAAGAAAATATGAAGCTTTAGTAGCTTTAAAACTTATAAAAATGAAGTTGAAAATCGAAGCAATTTGAAAATTAAGATTATTTAGGTGATAGAGAGGCGAAGAGTATGTTGCTTTGTTAGAAAGTGCAACAAGAAAGCGGGTATAATTCATCAGCGATAGCTCCCTCTCACCTCGATCAATGGTGTAGCGAGCATGAAATCGTACTCTTGGGAGATGATGAATGCGATGTTGATAAGCTCGGCTTACCCCAAAAACTTGTGGGAGGAAGTTATACTTTACGCAAACTACATTCTTAATAAGATCCCACACAAAAAGGTAAAAAGCACGAAACACCATATTGTTAGTCAAGTGGCTCTACGATAATCTAGAGGAGGGTGAATAGATTATGGATTTTTGCAATTAGTCCTCTTTTTGAATGATCAATCAAAGACAAGAATAAAGGTGCGGAAATTAAACAACACGCCTCGATTTATAGAGGTTCAACCCACACAGGGGCATAGTCTGCCACCGGTATCTCCGGGATGGATTTCAAAAAGAAAAAAAGATTTTTGTGTTACCACAATTAATACAGCACACCACGCTTTGAAAGATTACCACAATGTAGCACAACACCTTCAAGGAGATTACCTCAATCTCCTTGAAGATTACCACAATCTTCTACGGCAACTGTGAAGATTACCCAATCTTCAACCTTGAAGAATACCAAATTCTTCACACCTCAAAAAGAAACACCAAACTCTTGATAAGAAGATTACCACAATCTTAACTATTAACCTAGATCATCCAGTGTTGTTCTTTCCCCTGCAAAAGAACACTCACAAGGATATCTTGTGTCGAATGATAAACCAAAGGCTTCAGAGATTACAACTCAATAATGAATAATACAATTTTGAGTGCAATGTAATCAAGAATCAAGCTAGACCTCAAGATGTGAAAGTGAAATACTTAGGCTATAAATCTGTAAAGAGTGTTGAATATGAAAGCTTAGAAATTTGCGAGATTTCTTGTTGTGTATTTGCTTGTCTTGTTAACTTTGCTTGTGTCTTCAAATCATCCTCTATTTATAGGAGAGTCTTCACAAAAATAGGCTCCACCTTCTTCACTTTTGTCTACAAAAGGAGGATCACAAGATGTAGAAATAATGTACAAAATAGAAAGCAAATCTTGCTAATAAGGAGTCAACGGTACAAATTTTGTTGTCAAAGATTACCGCAGAGGCGACGGTTGCCCAATAGAAAATTTTTGAACGTTGGGAAGGGAGTGAGTGCGATCCGGTACCGTGTGTGGAGGAGGTGCGACGGTCCGGAGGGTCCGACGGCGGCCCCCGCTCGGGCCGGTCGCCCTCTTCCCGATTTTCAAGTCGGTCGCGTTACTTCATTTGTGCATTCTCCGGTGCAGGAGTAATCGCTTGCTCGACAGTCGACCTCAACTTGAAATGTTGTCGACTTTTTGTCAAAAATAAACTTAAAAAAATCCAAAAATTAGTAAAAACATTTTAAATCAATTGAGAGTATTTGGACAACTTTTATAAACATTATTTTGGTATAACAATTCATTTAAACAAAATCATCAAAATCTTGATAAAAACATTTATCTAACAAACTCCCCCTTTTTGATGATTATAAACCAAAACAATTTTAGGAGATCGATTTAAAAATAAAACACATTTTTCGGTCTAAAACAACAAACCGTTACAAGCAACGACATATATCATAAGTAAAAACACAAGGATATGAGCAAAGTTTTTCAAAAACGTTTTGCACAAACTCCCTATCAACATGCATAGCAAGAGTAAGTATAAGCAAACAACTAAAATCTAAAAGCTTATCTTTTACAACTTAGCTTTGAATTTCATGAGCTTATAAGCTCCCATCACATAGACATCATTAGTAAAACATAAAAGTCCATAATACATCACATGGACTAAGTATTATTCACAAGCTTTTGGCTTTTAAGAGCCACTGCTTATAGCTTTTCTTGCGAGCTTATTTTCGCTTCTTTGAGCGTATGAGCGTTTTCTTGTTTCTCCCCTTTGGAATCATAAAAGAATGTTAGCACGATAAAAACATCATACAATTATATCAAAGTCGCCATTTAAGCGTTTTATAGATCGTTTGAAAATTTAAGCTTAAATTCCAAATAAAAAGGAAAAGTTGCTCATTTGATTTGCAAAAGCTCATTTGATTGATAAAACATGATCTCTATAAACTTATAAGACTTTTCAAATCAAGAGAATCATGTAGGTGATGAATTTTTTCATAAAAATATTTTGTCGAACACTTGTCGTGCGTCGAATAAAACAAGAGATATATAACACCTTTGTAATTCATTTAAGCCAAAATAATTTCATCACCAATTGCAATATAACAACATTCATCCATCAACAATCATCATATATAACATACTAATACAAGAATTTCATAAAAAAGCAAGATGCAAGCACATTCTCGAGGGTTAACCCAATTGAGATAAAAAAGAAATTCTTACCAATTGATCGGAGAAGTCGGATGATATGGATGAAATAGAAGTTATAAAACTCAAAAATATAGATTTTATAAGAAAAAAACATTTTGAGTGAATTTTGTGTGAAAAATACGAAGGGGTTGGATTTTGGAAGAAAATGATCAAAAATACGAAATGAAGGACAAAACCAATTTTATCCTAAAATCAACTAGGGCGACCGGTCGGCGGGTAGGGGCGGCCCGGTGCTTGAACATGGTCGGCCGGTCGACCATGCCGTCACCCGATGCACGAACACGGTCTATTTTACCGTCCGATTTTACACCAAAATCCGATTTTTCACCCACTAAGTTTTGAAAACATGCAAATTGCAAACATAGACCTCATTAAATATACATTATGCCTAAAAAAACTCAAAATGAGGTAAAAGACTTCGGCGGTTAACGAATAAAAACAAATATCCATGAGTTATCTTTGAGACAAATTAAATACATCTCAAATTTTTGTTTAAGAAGTACAATCCCTTAAAAATATTGAATTTCAATATATTTTATTTGGTTATGAATGACCATTTGTTGAGAAACTATTTTCATGAACTTGTTATCCGAAAAATATTAAATGTTTTAAAATTTTGGATAAAACAAGCCATAAGAAGAAGTGCCTTTCAAATATTTGAAAATTTCTTTTAACGACACTTTAATGAGATTCGTTGGGATAGTTTTGAAATCGTGCATATAGGTATAAAGACATGAAGAATTTGAGACTTAAAGAAAAATGAAAGTTGATAAACATACCTCGAATTTATTTGTCAACCAACATGTCTTTATAATCTTGACACTTTATGACGTAGATGTCAATGGATGAGTCTACGATCATTTGTTCTTAATACCAAAATATTTCTGCAAAAACTTGACAAAATTTCTTGCACAAGAGCATAGTAATATCGAATAATATACACAATATTGAACAACATATCTTTTTATGGCGGTTCTTCCTTCTAATGACCGCATATCTATGATTCTTTTCTCCCAAATGAAGCGGCGGGGCATCGGTCGTAGAACCTATAAAAAGGAGATGGTTGTGGCGCGAAGTACTCTTGTGCACCTACGTCATTCGACTCGGGGCAAGCCGCCCGTTATCTTATGGAAGAATTGAGCTTATTCTTTAGTTTGGTTATTGAGCCAGCAATTGGTCGGGTCGGTTCGTCCACTTAACTAGAAGAAAGATGGCTTCGGGGTCAACGTGGTGTGGTGAATGTAAGCGATCCGCCACTTTTCACTCTGAGGGTTTCTTTTTGGGGTCTTATCTTGGGAGGACGTGCACTCTTCCCAATCAAGTGAGTCATGGATCGAAAGAGTTCTCGTCGACACGAGACTTCTTCGTACGACCCCAAACCGTGAGAACAAGAAGTCGATTCGATTCCGTGGTTTGAGGGCCCCAGGACTACGGCGTGGACAAAGCGGGCCGTCTGGAATAGCCTTTCCGCTCCACCTACTGATGTAGTGAATCTCGATAATCTTAAGCTTACCGGTGGATTCGTGATCACGAAAAACAAATAGGTGATCTCATCCGCGAATTTCGCAAAAGAAAGAGCTCGGAAGGCGGCCCAGAATTGGAGAGAAGGTAGAAAAGAAAGATTGAAAGGGCAAGATGATCAAACACTCCCGAGAATTCTTCGGATACAACTCAATAAAAAAGAAAGTGCTTATTACAAGAGTAGTAAAGAAATTAATGATGGCCTTTTCAAAAAAAAGCTTCAAACATCAATGCGAAATTCTATAATAGCAGGTCATCAATTGGAAGCGGGCAAGAGATCTCATCTTGCTATGGCGAAACTTCAGCCTAGATAAGAAGCGATACAGTATGGCGGGGAATACCACTTTTTAGTTCGAAACCACCATAGGAGCGATAAGCGAAGCCAAACCATAAAAGCGAGCAACCCTTACGAATAGCAAACAACCCTACTTATAGCCCTATACAAACCTTAGAAAAGCCCACGGGTAGTGAGATTTTCTATCTATTAAAACACAGTACCCATACATGATGCAAAGATGTTGAGAACATCGTCATTCTAAGACGAGAAGATTCCATTCGGGGAACCGGATCAAGTAAAATCGAGAGTGTCCAACGACGGCTTGTCGGGATCCCATCGACGAACTGTAAGAGAATGGAATGATCAGGAACCTCGGACATGATCATATCAAGCTCTGGGCAAACTTCATCAAGAACATGACCATAGGCGATTCTCCTTTAGGGTTCAAAAGCGCGTGTACCCTTTTGACTCTAATGAATAGAAAGTGATTGAACAATGTTCACCAGAAGTCGGATCTAGTGCTACTCATGAGCGTACAAAGCTTAGAGCAAGGAAGAATAGCTAATCGGAGAAGACCAGGTTGCAATCGATCTTGCAAGTCCAAGATCAGCTGTGTAAGAAAAGTCACACATTTCCAATTCGAATCTCTGTCTTAGGAATGGTCTCGCTAAGCCGATAACTTGTTCAGCTAAGATACGAGATGACTAGTGAATAAAGACAGAATTCCTTCAGAGGGGAGGATCCGGGCAAAGTCCATCCTTTTTTGAAAAAAGTTACACAACACGAGATAATATCGGACTCGGAGAGATGAAGAAGAGGGGGAATAGAAGGAATGAAACTGTGCGTAGAATCAACGGTAAATATCATCTCTGTCTTGGTACTTGCCCGAAGAAGACGAATCAATCGATCTTATTCTAACCGCCATGAATTTCTATGAGTGAGAAAGGAAATGAGCTATCCGCTTTGGAATTCCGTTGTGGCTCTAAGTCATCTCCTCACGAGTACCGCTCTCTTATCTTAAATCGGTGTGCACCGAGGGAGTCAAGATTTATAGAGTAGAGTAAGTGTGCAGTGGACCTATTAGCTTTATTGTTCATTCACTAATTCATAGTTCACTTAGCCCTACAGCTTCAAGCTATCGGTCAAGTTAGGAGGATTCAATCTAGACTGATCCGGAATCGGAGTTTGAATCTGTACTTCCTTTCCTTGCATCTCTTTGAGCCTTGTCTGCCGGCGAATCGGGATTGTCTCTGTCGGAATCGAGTCGGATCAAGACTGGCATGAAGTGATGGGATTGAACTTGAACTCTCAGTCTTGCATTTCCTCTATCAAGCATTACTGCCGGAAAGAAGAAACTAGGCAATAAAGCAATAAAGCCGGGTTGGAAGGAATTCGAAAAGAATTCTATACTAATTTAAAGAGCAAAGACCGAGAGTTGAAGAGAGCTGACGACTCGCCATTAAGATAAAGACTTTCCATTGACAGAAAAAGCGATGGATTGAAAGAGATAGGGAAAAAGAAAGAGCGCCCACGATAATTGCGTCGTTGTGCCTGGGCTGTGAGGCTCTCGGCCACATGGATAGTTCAATGTGCTCATCGGCGCCTGACCTGAGATGTGGATCATCCAAGGCACATTAGCATGGCGTACTCCTCCTGTTCGAACCGGGTTTGAAACCAAACCCTCTCCTCGGGGGAGGATAGATGGGGCGATTCGGGTGAGATCAATGTAGATCAACTTTCGATTCACTCGTGGGATCGGGCGGTCCGGGGACCACCACGGCTCCTCTCTTCTCGAAAATCCATACATCCCAACTCGGTGTATGGACGGCTATCTCTCGAAACGGGTTTAGGTTCGGCCTCAATGGGAAAAAGCTCTGCACAATTGACCTGCTTCGTACCGGCTAGTATCTGACTTACTTAATGCACTCACAAGCGTTCGCATCATTGCCCTAGCTTCGTGTTAAAGGGCACAACGGAAAAAACGTCTTTGTCCACAACCGGACAGTTCACTTTCAAACATCGAAAACCTAAAAAGGCGGACAAGAGCTCTTAGTCCGCGAATGCCTATTACTAATTAGTATTAGAACACCAGCGCTTATGGAGAAAATGGGCGGGTACATTAACTATGTCACTTCCTTCCCTTCTTCTTCCTGCTCGGGCATATCGTCACTATTGATTCAATCGTGCCATTGTTTCATTTTCCCGTGATTTTGGTATCAAGTCAATTTCCGCTTCTAGACGTCGATTGAAATCGGACAACTTTCTAAAACAGCGTGTTTTTCCTCATCAAGAGGAAAAGGTAATCGGCTTACTCAAGAGTTCTCCCCTTGCCTTACTCATTTCTTTCGAAGGAAGGCTAGACGAGAAGACAGAGTTGAAGTCAATAGAATTACCAGCTCTCGGTAGGAAGACTTTAGCGATCCTTAGGCCGACAAAAGGCATATTCGAGTACCCGAGTCGATAAATCAATAAGATCTTCCTTCTCATCTAAGATCTCCATTCAAAAGTCATTTATCGAGTGAGATTTATCTTTGTTAAATCTTACTCTTCTCTTCTTTGACTATAAAGCAAATTAAACTTAATGGGGGATGATAAACTGGTTCTACTATTAATCGCTTCTCTCCCAGAGCTCGATTCCAACAAGCTGGTGATATTCCGCCTTGGTGATATGATCACACCAAAAAAAACTGGGCGCCAAGGCTAAGGAGTCAAGCGATCAATCCACTAATTTAGGCACTCATAGCTATTCACTCACCAAGAGCATCGCAAGAGTTCGAGCTTTATAGGGACTAAAATGCAGGATTACGAGAACAAGGGATATTCTAACTTGCTAACAACTGGGTTTTCAACCACGGTTAGGGATTTAGGGATAAGGGATAGAAGACCAAGAGTGACTCTTTGTCACACCAGGTTATTACATCAAGCACGGTAATTCACCAAAAGCAAGAGGAAAAATCAAATTGATAAGTCGATTAAGTATGCGACCTTTCTCTTATTATAATTATACGATGCATACCCCTTCCTCATTGACTATGTCATGTCACTTCCTCCCTCACCAAAGGCATAGAATAAAGATATTAAACAAACATTCAACTATTATCTTATATGATATGACCACTTTTCTTTTTAATTCATAGAGTAAACTTAGTGGTAAATACTCTATGTCCTCAAACCGGTTAAGAAAGCATACATGCTATTTAGCCTACTTACTTGAATGCCAAAGCGAAAGGAAAGACTCTATTCCATAGCTTACGCCTAACGCTTGCCCACGCTTGCGCATACATGTGATTAACCTTCTATCTCCTTTTTTCTCCATTGGTAAATGAATACTAGCGAAGGAAAAGGAAGTTCCAATGAAAGCCTTTCAAGGGTTATACATTAGCGATTCCGCTTCTGACTTGGAGTTCGTCGGCGATAGAAAGTGATGGAAACTCGGCCGGTGAATCGAAGGGTCGGCCCGTGCCTTTGCGTAAAATTCTATGCATCCAATCAAGACTTTCTTTTTGCTTTTATAAGGGCACTTTCCTCGACTTATGATTTAGTTTCAAAGCTTAGAGGCATCATGTGCGAAGATTGAGTGATTGATCTCGTTATGGCTAAGCCAAAGCTTTTACGATATGGGTTTGGTGCTCATGCTTCTATCTTTTCTTCGGATGTTCATTTAAATCATAAAGATTGGTCGGTTGGAACTTGTTCGATTTTTTTTGTTTTGTTTGGCACCAACCCGTTTGCTCTGTGCAAGCAAACAGTTAAGTGTCGGCGTCATCTTAGAACGACCTTTCCTCACCTTTTATACTCTTTCATTATACCTTCCGACGAGGTAATTACTATCACTATGGAAAGGATAAGGTGTCGCCGAAAACAGGCGATTTTATTCATTCCAACCATTACAAGCAAGTTTTTATACATGGGAGTACATCGAAAGGAAGCTTACACACACATAGACCAGCCACACAACTAAAGACAACAAACCAAAGTGAACTAAGAACATATGTTGTTAACAACGGACATAGAACAACATGAAAGATAACAAAAGAAAGCCATGCATTAAAGCGAATTGACGGACTCCTTATTTAAATCTTCTAGAAAGAGTCGACGGACTCTTCTAGTCTCCGATCACCGAGGTGGCAGCCCGCACAATGAGCTCTTTCTCTTCGTTGAGTAGGAGCCCTCACTCCTTGTCTTCTTCCCGACCGCGAATGCGGTCCGGATGACTGCATAATTCGTCCTACGACCTCAGGATCGAGCGGCGGATGCTCCCGAAACAGACCGAGCATTTGCTCTGTTGGAGCTTCTCGTTTTTTCACGGTTTGTATTTAACTTTTGAATGGAAAAAAGTCTTCCCGGCCCGATATCCATAAGAGTGTTAAGTCTTCTTGAATGAAATCTTTCTTTTCTTCGACTTCTACGTCTTTCTTTGCCAAATAGAGAAGGGAAAGAAGCTTCTATTTATAGGCCTTGGAGGCCACTTAACCCTTTCTTATTATTAGTAAGAATTCTTGTCTTGGTTCACTAACAAGGATCATTTCCACCACGCTTTTCATTAATAGTGAACCGGATCCACTAGATTTTAGTCGGCTTTGAATAATTGTCCTTTCCCGTTCGGTTGGTACGAAAGGCCACCCCAAAGAGCGAATAGTCCTTTGTTTTTCGCGGTATCGCCCGCAGCAGCTTAACCCCAAATCACCCGCCGGGGAGAAATAGGACGCAATAATAGAAGCGAGAATAAGAGCCCGATAATAGGCGCACATCGGAGACTACTCCCCTTTTAATAATTAATAATAAGGCGGGGTTTGGAAAAGCCCCTTTCTTAAGAGATAAATGCAATCCTCACTCGGCGGCTGGTGGCCGTACAAAACCATGTGATCCGTCCTCGTTCACATACCCCATGGCAACCAGCCGTGTGCCACTACTCTCGTTCAGCTTTACTTGTCTTTTGCGGCTTATTTGTACCCTGCTACATGATGGAACTCCTCGGCCAATCGTCACTCGGCGGCTGTCCTTGCTTTCTACCCCAAGCCGATTACACCTTCACATCACGAGGACATCTCTTTCCTGGCGGTACTACCTTCTATCTATCTCTCTGAAAGACATGAAATTTGCTCCTCTTTCTCTCATCTCTATCCTCACTTCCCTCTCCTCCTCAAAATCACCCTCCTCGCACCTCTCCCAGGGATGACGTCTTACAGATCCGGCCCGGCTCGACACTCACATAGTATGGACTTAATTAAGTGAAAGCCGCTTACGACTGCGGATAAGGAGAGTTGTTTGAATTCGTGCTCTTTCTCCGAGCTATAATTTTGCAATAACCTTTTCCTTGTTCGTGACATTATGGGAAAAATTCAAATTTCTCTCTCCTTCCTACGAATAGTGATCATGAGACAGGACCAGAAATCAGTCAGCATATCTAGCTCGCATTTAGGATACCTCGGATGTAAGACACATCATTGAATTGCCAACAAGTAAAACAACTCTTTATGCCATTGATATATGGAAAAACGAATATAGCATGTCAAGGATATTGAAACAAATTCTAATACATTAATTGATACAAAAGAAAGTAGGTTGTGACTAAATTATTCACTAAATACTTTAAAAAAGATTTAAGGGTATAGTTAATTTAATGGAATTGATTCGAAGTGTAGGTTGGATATTATCATCATCTAATAATCCGAGTGCACTATAAAGCATCCCTCTATATGAACAATACGGGGACTATATGTCCTCTAAAATAATCCAAATTTGGGTCTACTTCACGTAAGACGCAGGTACAAAGAATAAGAAAATGGATAATAGAATCGAGGTGTAAAGTGAGTCTCACGTCATCAACGACGAAAAACGGGATCGAAGGAAGTCTCAAATTTCTACCTTTGTGAACTTCATTCACGAGGAAAGATGCGGGTATTGCGATGTCTATGGTGAAACAAGTTATTAACAATATGAATGCACCAATATACACTGTGCATGATAACTTCATTACTACACTCCCATATGCACATAAACTATCCAAATTGTATTTGGATATATTTATTACAAGTCATAATCATGGTTATGACCGCTTTATCTGTAATAAACCATTTTTCGATTGAAAATCTTTATTATTCGATATCGCCTGATCAAAGACCAAAGGTAAATCAACCTATTCCCATTGATGAACTACGCAAAGTCTTATCAAGTATGAGACCTATACGTATACGTAAGAAAAAAATTGACTAAAGATAAGGGACCGGCTAAAGCGGAATTAGCGGAGGCGGAGACTTGGAATAATAAAATTGATGATATAGTCACTAGTTATAAGTATTATTTGGAAAATACATGCAATATTAAAGATATACATGATCTACGCCATTATATATGGAAATTGGAAGGATTTACAATAAAGATGAAAGAATTGAGGGATCAATATGACATGAACTATAGTTTGCACCTATGAAAATGCATTTCTAGATAGGACATTGTGTGTTTCCAAGCTTCAAAGAAAGGGTCCATGAAAGGAGCTCAAAAGGCATGAATAGGAGTGAAAGGGGGGTCTTAATGAGAATTTGTTGGATTGACCATTATTCTATATAAATATAATGCTATATCCCTATCTAATAGGTGAAAAACCAATCTCGGAAGGTAAATCCGGATTCAAGGTAAAATTCTGTGATTCTTGCTTAGGCTGACTAAGAGCGGATGGGGCGGGCGAAAGCCCTTTATGAATATGAATTCACGACTCACGAGCCCGTTTGGAAACGAAGTTTGTTGAGCTTTAGCATCAAGTATTCCCACTTATACTTTCAAACTATAGACTGGATGTTGAATACTCTATTCGAAAAGAGATTCTTCCACTTTTTGGGAACTAATCAAAGTCTTTCTTTGTAGGGGCAATGATCCTATTCGTTTCATTCGTTTAGCGCCCTACCCGTAAACTAGTAGGAAAGATCGACCGAATCGATTGGATGAAAGAGAATTTCCATTCATAAACCGACATTGAAATCGGACAAGTGGCTTCTACCCCGTGTTCTAACATGAAGTCTGCCGCTACTTGGTCTCTCCTTTGCTCTATCCATGTATATGTACGGATACATTAGCTACCATCGTTCCTTCCATCGATCGGTCTTATCGGCTATTCCTTCGATTTGGGGTTAGGAGCATACCTTTCGCCATTCCTTTCTCGTGCGTACCATGCCTTAGCTGCACGCTTCCGAACCGCTTTCTGAATGAGGGAGACTTCCCCATGCATGCAGAAGGTCCTGTTATGGATTGCCGAATGGTATTGCCGAAAAGAGGCCCAAAGAGACATAGATTTGTCCCCTTCTTCTCGATTAATACGAGAGAGAAGGAAAATGAGATAGAAAATGAATTAAGGGCCTTCGTCCTCACTCTCGGGATTTGGTGCTATATCTCTAACTCTGCGTGCAAACACTTCGACCCGCGGGTAGTACTGGGTAGGTGTTGAGGTGCTTAAACATTTATGATCTTATTCTACCTAATAGTAGGAGATGCAAAAAACAAAGGAAAGGCATTTCTCAATCGGATCGCAAATTCGTATGAGAAGAAAGCGCTGTTCTACGGCCGAGCGACAAGGATTAAGGTTCTTTGATTGTCGAGTTTCTTGATTGATTGCAGCGAGGCAGAGGGGCGGTCCATTGATTTTCTCATTCATAGTGATCCATTCAAGGATGAGGTGGTACGCGTGGAATGACCCATCCTAGCCTCAGAGAAGTGAAAAGAGATCTGCGGTGGATTGACAAGAGGAGGGCATTAGAAGCGATGGAAAAACGATCGAAAGCGAGAGAATCATATATGATATGACGCAATGGCGGAAGAATGGCATATGTTAAGCGATGTTTGCTACTTCCCGGGATTGGCCTGAATATGAATAGTGAAAGACGGGATGAAACAGTAATACGGCGAAAGAGAGGATTTGAAAAGAACCAAAAGGAACTAGGATAGAAGGGAGTACAGACGCGTAAGCGGTCGTCTAGCCTAACCTCTACGCCTCTACACCCGTATTTGGGGTAAAACCACTCCTTAGCTAGTAGTCTCAATTCCTACCCCTTTTCAACCAACCCATTTACCACCGACGGCCTCCTAGAAATGCGCCGGGTCAATGCCAAAGTAAAGAGACGAATTACCCTCCACCACTTGGGACAGCGAAAAGTCTATCTTTCTTCCTCTTCTTAGGGACGGGGAAGCGGCGACCAAAGGCATGGGCTACGGGTTGCTCTGATTTACAGGGCTCTTAACCTCCGAAAGAGAAGTGGGGGAGTTGCATACGGCTCCTTGCGGCGGGCGGCGGCGGGTAAAGGGCGGTGCCCAATCGCCAACGGATATAGTGAATACCCGAGTAGGGAGCAAAAGGGGCTCTTTTCAATCCACTTGACTCCTCACCCTCTTTCTTTTCTTTCCTATACTTAGCTAAACGAAAGGGCTTTCGCCCCGTGTTTGCGATTTCACCTCGGAACCCTGTATTTCGTTTCTAAACGGGTTACCCTCGGAACCCAAAACACCGATATAGACTCAACCAGGGACTCATCTCGGAAAAAGTCGATTTGAAACATGAACATTTGGGAAAAAAAAGTCTTTCTTTTCCAACTGCAACGAGTAAAAACGACTCCTTTGTTGTCTCGGGAAAGCCGGGACTCAAAGAAGTCCGGTTTCATCGCTTTCATCAAATCGAAGGTGGGACTAATCAAACTATGGATTTGGCTCTATACCCGTATTTATTTGGTCTTTCCTCTCCGCCGCTACTTTAGGGTAATACCGCCCCAAACCTGTCTCTACAACCAACCTGGACGTCTAACTCGCCTAATCGAAAGCGGCTACTTTGTGCACCTCTTTTCTCGAGGGACAATAGGTTCGATTACGAGGACTAATCGAGGATAGGAAGCAGTATGGGTATACCACGCCCACTATCCTGGTTCGAACAAAGGTCTCCGAGGTTGGTATAGAAAAGTCTTTGCGAGAAAATGGGGTAATCGCGGCTACTTGATGTTTACCACTACTTAGGGGAAGGAAGGCTACAACCGGGAGGCTGCATAACAGGCCCCAGTAAGGCAATTGCGATGGCGGTGGTTCGGAGAGCGCGGAGACGGGGGATCGCTATTTCTCGAGGGGCAACATAGGATCTCATCGGAAAGGCCCATTTTATATAAGAAATCGCGATATCACACCCGATTCCGCTGCGCGGGGGTCGAAAGTCGAGTTTATCTTAAGCGGGATCGAGGCATGGAACAATGAATCCCCAATGGGGCAAAAGATAGGTTCTTCTATCTCGGGACTATGAAAAGCGAATTCTTTGTCCGATCTTAGCTAAACGAAAGGGTATGTGCACTAGCGGGTGCGGAAAGCAAGAGATTCTCATTATAGCCATATCCCTTATGAAGGGTTTTAGGAGAGCCATAGGGGCACTATACAAGACAAGTTTCCAGGGCTTGGTAACGATTCGATTTTTCTGGTAGTAGATCGGTTTTCTAAAGAGGCTCACCTTATTCCTTGAAAAAGACTTCCGATGCTATTCACATTCACATAGCATACCGAGTTTCTTAAGAGGTTGTCGAGGTTGCATGGGGTACCAAAGCAAAGACTATGACGTCCTGACCGGCCAGATTTTGGCTCACTGGAGAACTTTATGGAAAAAGTTAGGAACTATACTAGAGTTCCGTGGTGCCCACAAAGAGAGGTCAAACGGAAGTCGTGAACTGCTGTTTGGGAAATTGGTCTACTAGAAGTCCCCATTTCAGGTCGTGTATGGCGTGTCACCCTAACAGTGTGTTAGATTTGGTGCCTTTACCTTCCGGGGTCTCACTAATCCCGATTGGAGACAAAGCAATAGGAATCCGGATAAGTGCCATTGGTCCCATTCCTCCTTCTCTTGTCCCTACCCTAAACCAACTATAGGAAATGCAGGCTTCTCACAAAGATTGATTGGAACACCATAACTTGAGAATTCCCGATCGTTGTTTGAGCTTCAAACTAGCTATGCGCTAAAGAAGCCTAACCAATAAGTAGTGCTACTAAGCGAAAAAGGTGCCTGCATTGATTGACTTTCCGCAGGAAAAGAGCATTGAACTCCTGGATGAAGTGAAGCAAGCGAACCGAACCTTATAACTAGATCTGAACTCCCGGATCCGTTTGTCGATGTAGTAATGGAGGAAGAGTTACCTGGATTGAGAAAGTCGAAGATCAATGCCTATTCATCTATCGAATCACATCCGGAGGGCCTTAATAATTCATTCCATTTTCTTCCTTGCGCCGAGTAGTCAAGGTCTATCTTTTTTGGGGATAAAGAAAAGATGTTAGTGTCCTTAATGCATTCTAGAGTCAACAATGAGGGGATAGTCTTGTCGATAGCACGCGAACACTTCATCTTGCTCATGGAGAGGTCGGTCCACGCAACATTGCGCCACTTGCTAATGTAGTCTGCTTTCTGGTCTCCTTATGTTGTAACAAGTGGTGGAACGATCAAATAGGGTTCGGAAGTGGGTGAGAGTCTAACATTTTCCATAACAGTCTCAACGGAGAGACCTCTAATCTAGTAAAGCCTTTCATTCATCCATTGGAAGTTCGCTTTTTGTTGTCGGTCGGCGAGCGATTAGTGTAGCAATAGTTCTGTTTCCTTGTAGCCAGCCTTAGTCTATCGATCCGGCCCGGTATAGTCAATCTATCTTGGGCTAAAAGCCTATCTAATCTCCCGGCGATCTAGAGTGCGATGAAAGGTGGGGCCTAAAATCAAATCAACCCTTCCAATTGTCCTTCTCGAAAAATTCATTACATACCTTTTGACTATATCCCTGCATTTCGAATAGTAAGGTAAAGCGCATCTAATTTCATAAAAAAGGTAATCCTGAGATAGCTCGAGTGTAAGTCCTTGGAATGAAATAACTCGATTGACTAACAAGTTGAGGAATTCATTCTGTTCATTTGTAAGTGCAATAATATATGCGATTCTAGAAAAAAGTTATTCCATTCTTTATAAGGAACTAAGATCTCCACTTGTAAATAGCTAAGGATCTCCGGTCTCTGCTAGGCACAGGGCGTACTAAACAAGCTTTTTTCTAATCTTTTTTTTTATAGGGTTAGGCTTTGATAATAAGGGGTTTTATAGAGCGAGAATAGGGCTATTTACCTCTGCTAGTAGGGAAGTAAGCAGATTTAGAGAATGTAGAATGCCTAAAGGGTCTATTACAAGTTTTTGAGGTGGAAACTTTTAGTTTATCGGTAATCTTTGAAATAAAGCGTTCTCCTATCCCCGGCCCAGGGGAGCCTGTTCCCTTTCGAACCTTTGAGCTAAGCAACTAGATCGGCCTCGATTTAGCCTTAGCACGAAGGGAAGACGAGGCGTGAGGATGATCCACTGGAACCCTCGCTTTCACCTTAATCGGATTCGAAAGCAAAAACAAATGCGCCTTAAACGATTTCGACCACATCGATTAAAGGGATTAGGCCGCTGGAAAGGGAAAGGCAAGGCAAATCGCCAAGCTAGAATCGCCCTTTTAGCCACTCGGCAATGGGGCACCATAGTTGCGATCCCCCTCGAAATAAATGATCGAAAATGCTTCACAAAGACATAGGGGCAAACGGAATCGACCACCTTATGAATACATCCGAAGACTTGAAAACTAAAGCGAGGCCCCCGACTATTCGACCTGCTCCTCGATAATATTTTTTCCGCGTCGCATAAGACTTAAATGTCCTTACAACATTTCCGGAACTTCTTCCGTCATTGTTTACATTGTTTACTCAAAACTACATAAATTTTAGGTAGTGGATAGGCAGTCTGGGCTGCACAAGGGAGTGTCCTACAACAAAAGGAATAAGAGGCAATCGGAGATCGCACCGAGGTAAATCTCGCATCATAACGGTATGATCTCTTTACTATATAGAAACTTTCTATCAATTCTAGGATTGAGTCCTACCTCGACCGAAGGAATGAGTGAGAAGGAAGATTTTGAACCCCAACTCCCAAGAAATGAGAGAGAGCTCTAAATGATTCCACCGTGTAATAAAGATGCTTAGGGATAGCGGTAAAGGCCTAGAAGTGCTCTCCGAGTTGAAGACAGGCAAGGAAGGTCTAAAGCGAGTCGTTCGACCAAGGGCTAGTAATGCATATTGGCTGGGACAACTTGTAGTTGAAAGGGATCAGAGGAGAGCTGTAGAAGATCGAAAAGAAAGGGCCGGAAGGAAGACATTGGGTGTAGGGGCGGGTCCTCTCGGTCGGTAGCCTTTTCTCGGTCCTACCTTTGACTCCCATGCCTTCCTTACCCAGCTTCTCCTAACGCGGTTTCCTTTCCATTTGATGGCACTCTCCCGACAAAGAGCTTTATCCCAGCTCGGAAATGAAATAATCAATGTCCTTTCCCATCTCTATCTTATTTTTATAGCCTGACTTTCCCGCCGCACCTCTTCTTGAAGTCGGTTTTTATCGCGGATTTCCGCTGTAGTGACTTGGCCTTAGTGGTACCTGGGGCTACGCATCCAATAGTTCATGTCGGGAAAGATGAATGAGAAGCTGGCAGAATATATTCATGGAGATTGACTTGTGCGAAGGAAAATAGTAGATCTTCCATAGGCGCTTTTCGGACTACACTACACGCCAGTCTTTTTCACCAAGAGCTTGTTAGAAATGGAGAAGTACTTTGGAATGATTTGATTGGGGCGCTAGTGAGTTAATGAGCACTCTTTGCATGGTTCCATCAACCCTTTTCTTGCGTGTTCTGAATCGACTTCCTCATCTATAAAGAAGAGATGCCCCGTAGAAGACTCCAGGCCACCGAAGCTAACAAAAGGCTAAGGAGACCCATTTAGTTCTTTGTTCTTATGCCGACTAAAGCTAGCTGCGCCACAGCTTGAATCTCCCTAGAAATCCCCACTCGTAGCCCTTAGGCTGGGTGTGTTAAGCATATTCGATTGGAAGCTCTTCTTCACCGGGTTAAGCGACGGGAGTTTTAGGCTTGGCTTATCACCATATCCAACCCGAATCCGTAGTTCGAAAGGAGAATTAGGCTACCTGAGACCAACTGATTATCCAAAACATGAGACTGCTTTCTTAGCAAAGCTTTGCTTGGCTCAACTTAGTCTCTATCTCTAATGGCTAGACCAAGACGTACTCAAAATCGACTTTATTAGCGCTAGCGCAAGGATAAACGATTTCTCAGGCGGACACGATGCCTATGACGCATGGGTCTTTGACGAGCAGAATGAAGACAGCCGCCTTACGGGAGCGAGAGAGGAAGGAACAGCTTATGCTAACACGATACTCAAGGTGCTGGATGGGCAAGAATGCCGGCTTGATACCAAGTATGGGAAAGTCTTCACTAAGACGAAAAACGTTCCAATCATTATGATAGCAAACAAGCTACCGAATTCAACAAGGTATCACGGGCCGCTCAGAGGAAGGTTCATTCGGGTCCCATTCTCCCCCAGAATCACCGAGATAGAAGAGGAAAGGCTCCTTGCTACTCTCTGGGGATGTGTACATAGGAGAGCTATGAAGTACATAAACGTTGTTACGCTATGTGCTCTTTTGATATTGGGTTACTTCTGCTTTTAAAGTCACCAACTTCTAGCCACTGGAGCGGAGCGTTTGTTATGTACCCAGACAAGAAATTTCGCTCAACAGGTATATACAATTTATCTCTATATTACCTTTCATGGTAGGCTGTCCAGACCAAAAACAGTAAGCTTCACAGTGTACCCCACTTTCTTTGTACGTTTGTACCGCTCTCGGACCCACACTTACCTGAACGACTGAAAGTACACAAGTCCAGATAGTGGGAACACCACAGATCCAGAAGAAAGTAGAATCTAAAGGTCGTAATGGGAAGCGGGCTAGTCCCCGAAAATGCCCGTGCCTTTGTCGTTGGGGCTAATAATCTTACTTGCTGAGACTTGACTTTACTTGTAGGATAAGACGAAAAGACCTTTAGAGAGAGATGAACCCGCACTCAGGAAAGAATTCACAAAGAGTGCCATCCCATCCGAAACCTCCTTTCGAGAATTATCATAGAGTCTTTGTTCGAAATCGGTGATGCGAAGATCTTTCCGAGTCCGCTATTCGATTGCTAACGCTTCCTTTTTCTTTAAGCTTGTTCCTCTGCCGAGGTATATGCTGATTAGTCTGTCTTGTAGTCCTCAACAAGGAGATACTAGTCTAGGAAGCGGATGGACAACTTGCTTTTCTTAATGGCTTTATTTATCTGTCATTTCCATTCATAGGATGCGCTAGGAGCCGGGCAATGGCGATAGCTAGGTGCTTTCAGTTTCTAGTCCTCGGTTTTGGCTGTCTTTCTCTAGGGTGTCGTTCATAGGCGGCGAGTGAATGCTTTTCCTCCGTGACTTATGCGTAACCAGTGGCTTTATTTGGAATGGACTATAGGCCTATGAAGCCTTGGTCTAGAACGGGAATCTCTTCAATAAGAAGGTTTTGATCTCACGAGTCCACTACGGTGAGTAAAGATGGAGACTCGGCGATGCATCCTGGTGGGTCCTCTCCTGTGGATGAGGGGAAGTTCCAGGCTCATGGAATGCTTGCTGATAACCCAAACCGCGAGTTCGGTTTGAGTTCTCCATCATGATGCAAGACCCATTTTGTTATGTTATAGGGTTAACATGTGTTCAAATGGTTTTTTCTCACCCCTTCCTCTACCAGCCCTTCATCTTTGATAGGGTCATAGCCCATTCCGTCATCAAGTGAATGATTTTATAATCATGCGGCAAAACCAGTGACGCTTCACGACCTTCATTCTTGTCGATAGTTGTGGGAACATCGAACTTTCGTAGAAGAGAACGCGTAAAGGAGGGCGTCTAGTGGCGGGCGTCTCCTCTTCCGTCTTCTCTCGCCTTAGTGGCATCATTGGTATGACCAACGTTTGGAGAGATCTTGAGTCTTAGACATGGAACCTCTTCGAGAGAGACTCCACGATATTAAAGATGGGATCACTTTCCCGACGGTGCTCACTAGGGATGTAGCGATAAGTCTTCATGGTCACCACGACCTGCTTCAATATTCTTATTGAATTTTTTCCGAGAAAGCCATTTAATGCGGAGGTGTAGGTAAAAATCCTTAGTTGGCTCCAAATAGAATGAATTTTGAATCTGCATAGAATGCTTCTGTCGTCGTGAAAGGCTTGGTATTTGCAAAGATCCTATTGGTTTCTCCTTGAGTCTTGTACTTAAAACAACGATGCCATGTAGAGGCACTACTTTGTGCTCGTGTAGCCAAGGGCGTCTCAAAAGAACATTGGTTGAGGTGATAGCATCGATGGCGTGAAATGTGACATAAGTCATCATATCTTGATCATTAACCGTGTCGGATGGTGCCTAGGGCTTTTGCCCGATGGTTGAATCCTTGTATCATGCATTGGTTGGTTTGAGATCATTGATAGTATATCCCAACTTCATGACATCTTCAAAGGGATGATGTTTATCGCACCGATGCTAACATGATTAAAGTGCACGGTATGTCTTCAAGACTTCGACCATCAACAAGGCGGTTGTGCAACTTAGTCCTCGGCAACAAGTCTTCATCGATAATTATATAGAAACACATTGAGTCAAGGTTTCGATGTGTCGATTTATGGTTGTCTTTTGAGATTGATCGAGTCCCGTTAGCTTTGTGGCGTGCTTTCCTTCATTTTTAGCATTATGTTAGCGTGGTTAGCCAACCATTGGAAGTTCCCCCACTGGGGTTTTCTTTCTCTCAACGGGATTATACCGGGCGGTCCTATTTCAAACAAAAAAAAGAAGCAAAGAAAGGAAATCTTCGTAAAGGCGCAGGGTGTCGCCTTGAATTGAGTAGTGAGTCTTCTTTCTACTCTTTTTTGTAATCGAAACTCTAACGAAGTAGACTCAAGCCTCACTTTTTTTCTTTATGTGAATTTTCCGAATCACAGTTCTAAATACTTGATGATCTTTCTCCGACTTCATGGAGGATCTATTATTCAGATAGAGATGAGACGGAACTAAGTAATAAGAAACAGAATACCAAAGGCTTACTCCCATTTCTCTCTACTCTGCTTACTCTATGAAGACTATGGAAGGAATTCGTTCATAGAATGCTTTTGATTGCGCTACTTTTTGAAAATAACCGTGCAGGATAGGCCAGCGGAGGAGATTGTACCAAAGGAGACCCGCTTACCTATCGTTTGGTTGGGTGTGTCCTTAGTCGCCCGGAGAAGCCATACCCTTACCAAGGCTTACCCAACTCATCGCTTAACTCCCAAGAAAGAAACCCCGATGAATCGTGCATAATTTAAGAGAAAATCTTTTCTAAAAAGCGGCGGTTTCTTTGTATTAAGAATGGATACTTCTTGGTCTTTGCCGGAATTCGACTTGGCTTTGACCGGGTGCCGTTATGATTAGTAAGATGGGAAAAGCTAAAGAGGAAGAAGAATATTTGAAATGGGTCCCCCTTTTCAAAACTAAGAGGGATTATCTAAAAATCTCCTAAGCGATAGGACAAGTCATGGTGATCAATGAGGAAGAGGCATTGCCCTCGAGTTCGGTTAATAATGCATCACGAAGAACCACGAAAGGAGGCTCACGAAGAGCTTGAATACTTGGAATAGAGGAAATGATTGATGGCAAGCGGATCGGAAGAAGCCCGAAGAATCAAACAAAGAATTCATGAATGCAATGAAGCAAGCCAAGATCAATGGAGGGGCATCCGTCACCACATTCCATTCCCAATCATGGATGAGCCTCCTTTCTGAGGATGCAAAGAACTTCTGCGCCTTATTTCATGAATGGTCAATCCGAGAGGACTCGAAAGCGATTCGACATAAATCTCCTATTGAAGAGTTATAAACGCTCTGTGGTCCCCATGGAGAAGCCTCTCGGAAAGATAGAGATTGAGGCAATGATACAAGCCTGCGATGAAGCGGACCCGATCGGAAGTACACAACTATTCCGTGGATTTTTGCCGATATCCGGATGTAGCTCTGCGGAAGCTTCAAGATCTGAAGTTTAGTAAATACAATGGGGTCGGCGACCCATATCATCACTATTTGTCATACGTGGGGATTGCCGGGCCTTGATTCCCGATCAGGTTATTGAAACACCTTTCTCGAAGTCATTAGAAGGGGAAGCACTCAAGTGGAACTCATCTCTCCCCTTGATGCTCTACGTAGTTTTGACGATGTGATTGGCTGATTCACCACCGATGGTTGCACGAGGTTCTATTGACCAATCTCCGTGATCGGTGAATGATCAAATTCGGTCCCAGGTTTTGAATTCATTACCTTTGTTAAATGATGGAGGAATTTAGCAGCTAAAGCAAACAAAATGGAACATAAAAAGAGGAAGATAAGATGAGATGGTTATCGATAACCTCGTGGGCCCATCAAGAAGCGATAGTCTAGGAGATTTTCGAACATTCCCTCAAGCTGTTTGAACAGACGCCCGCATGCGAGGGATGGACGAGTTCAGGTCTATCACTTTCTTCACGAAACGATTCTAATGGGGGAAAGGCAAGCCGAAGAATACCCTAAGAACCAACTGTAGCCAACTCGAGTTACCATCACTCAGGATCAAATTAATGCGGTTCAAGCACATCAAAATGCATAGAGACAGCAGCACCCGGAATCGCCAAGCCATCCGAGGAGCCGGGCGGCCCCCAACCCACTCAAAAACCGCTTCGCCCCTCCTTACCCCAATCGCAACAAAACCAGTATGCAAGCTCGCGGACCCGCTTATAACAACGCGCGCCTCCGGCCAATTATGATCCTCGCAGCAACAAGGTGCTCCCAAGCTACCCTGGGACCCAATAGAGCTCACTACCCCCATTACCCCTATCCATTCCTACCCTATTCTCCATCATACGGCTGGAAAGCCATTTCTGCGCCAGAGATAAACCACTCCCCTGGCCTCGCTGAAAGTCGACTATTTTCAAATCTGTCCATTTCACCGTCGCGGGCCATACCATCGAAGAGTGTCCTCTTTGCGTGATGGCATCTATGACATGAATGATGAAAATTGTTTCAATTGGAAACGAGTTAAGGCATACCTTAATTAAAGCCGCCATATTCTTGAAGCTACTAATATGGGGATCCATCTAATCGATGCCACAACATCAAGGTTGGCGCATGAAACTTAGGAACCTACACGGTACAAACTAATCCGAGGACCTTACGCGGCGCTAACACCATCGAGCTTGCCTTTGCCGCTCGAAGAGAGATGCCACCCCCTCGAAGTTACGTAACTCGAAGGAGGTTACGAGAATTCAAAACTCAAGTCACTTTCTTTGTCCCCGGGGAATCAAAGTTCCAAAAGCAAACGAAATCACTATGGGCGGACCTCCTCTTTTTGCCGCTCAATTCATTTTCAGGAAGAGGAAAATTCGCTTTTTAGTAAGGGTGGGTTGAAAAGAAAGGGTGAAGAAGGAAGAATGTATCCCGACGAATGCATCGTGATTAAATTACCCCCTTTTAGAAATCCCCTCGTCACCTACTAGTGGCGGAAAAGCTTAGGGATGCCTCTCGTTCCTCTTCCCCCATTTGACAACCAACCGTATCCTAGAATGTTCGGATGATTCTCGGAACTAATATATGCTTCAATACTAAAGAATGGGGATATATCGTTGGGAAAGCGAGAAGAAAAGGATTTCACGGGCGAGAAGGCGAAGGGAAGTTCGGAAAAGCCTAGTAGACGGGACTATCAACCCCTTTCTATTAAGACCTCGGCATCTTCCTTACCCCTCTACAAAAATGGACACCTATTTTGAAGAGGAAGGCTCCGGGTTCCGCATCTTAAAAAAGTGCATGATCAGATTAGGCCGGGCGAGGTTAATTCGCAATGGGCCAACTCACCTGACCATGATGCGCATGACAAAAGAGAGTGAGCAAAAAAGGAGTTTCCATCTTGGATGAGGCTCACGTCCCGAGTCTTGAAGAGCAAAACTTTCTCCCCTATGTTGAACTTTCTCTATATTACATTACCTTATTTTGGAATGCACGGAAATTTTCGGTGAACTGGACATGTTCCATGGCGCGAAGTCTCTTCTCATCTAATAGCTCTAATTGTGGGGATATATAAAAATATGCTCTCTCATCCACATCAAAATCTTTGTCAAGCTGGACCACGATGAGGGATGGGAATGGCGGAATCCGTCTGCCATTTTCTTCGTAAAGTAAATGCAAGCGGCCTTAGATTGTATCGAGCTACATGCCCTTCTCATAAGATGATGTTGTAAGCTACGGGCCATAAAATCTCCGACAAAGCTTAAAGAAGGCATCAAGAGCTAAGAAGGGGCCAACAAGCCCCTTTCTTTGAAGGAAATGCCTTAGAAACTACGAGGACATAGAAGCGAGGCCAACAAATGGATTGAATCTTTTTTTTTTCCTAATGCGAACCTTTGACTCGTTCCCACAATCATCTCCTCTGGACCTCGATAACTAAATCCCACATGTACTATCACGAGGAAGCTGGCTTTCACAATAACAATAAATAAAGGGGAGTGCGCCAGGAAAGCCACCGAGAAGAAAGTCTCGGCATAATTGTGACTTGGGATTTCGATCTAGCCTTTCCTCCCTCCCTTTGAAGTAATTCAATCTTTTCGGCGAGAGGTTCGAATCCATAAGCTACTATGATTGAATTCGACATCATTGATTTCGGCGTTACCTATGACAATTGAAAAGCAAGGCATTTTGGCAATGGAAATCGAGAGATAGATAAAGAGAGAGATGTGGAATACATCTCCTAAAAAAAAAGATGCACAAAGAGAAATGAAACTAAGGCACATCGAAGTCGTCCTAGGGAGCATTTGGGTGTAATTGTTTGAACTCCCATATGAAGGCTTTCAAATCATTGGCTATTGGGGCGAGAAATCGCTCTTTCCGCCTTGGCGAGGATTAGGAGTCTCCCTCGTCCAAGAAGAATTTCGATTGCTCGCCCGACATCGGCCTCTTCACCCACCGGGATGGAATGACTCAACACGTGGTTGATGGACTTTTTCTTTAGCCTCTCGGCTTTCAAGTCAAAAGTGCCATCTCTTGTTCAACCTCTCTGTACTCAGGAACCCGTTATCCTAACAAATTCCCCCTCCTCGCTCACTAAAATCCACCCTTAGGAAGCATTCATCAGCTCGAAATTTCTTAAGAGAAGAAAAGTTGAGAGAAGGTTGGAAAGTAGTCGCCGGTTCACGGGTTCTACCACTGCGGGGCCCAATCATAGTCAAAGAAGAGTTTGATCCTGGGCTCGGAAGGACGCTAGCTATATGCTTAACACATTCAAGTGGAACGTTGTTTTTCGGTGGGGCGGAAGGAAGCGGCTCCTAGCTAAAGGTAGCTTGTCTCGCCCGGGAGGTGAGAAAGAGTTGAGAATAAAGTGGCGAATGGAGTGCGTAGCGTGGGAATCTAACCGCGAACAGTTTGGGCCAAATCTGAAGAAAGCTAAAAAGCTGTTTGATGAGCTGCGTAGTATTAGGTAGTTGGTCGGGTAAAGCTGACCAAGCCAATGATGCTTAGCTAGTCTTTTTGGATGATCACCACACCGCGCAGGACTAAGACATGGCCCGACTCCCGAAGGGCAAAGATGGGGAATCTTGGACAATAAGCGAAAGCCCGATCAAAGAATATCGCGTGGTGAAGAAGGCAATACGCTTGTAAAGCTCTTTCATTGAGTGTGCAATCATGACAAGACTCGAGGAAGAAGCCCCGGCTAACTCCGTGCCAGCCGCGGTAAGACGGGGAGGGAGGTAAGTGTTCTTCGGAATGACTGGCGTAAAGGGCACGTGGTGGTGAATCGGGTTGAAAGTGAAAGTCGCCAAAAATTGCGGAATGCTCTCGAAACCAATTCACTTGAGTGAGACAGAGGAGAGTGGAATTTCGTGTGGAGGGTGAAATCCGGAGATCTATGAAGGAACGCCAAAAGCGAAGGCGGCTCTCGGTCCCTACCGACGCCATGGGGTGCGGAAGCATGGGGAGCGAACAGGATTAGATACCCTGTAGTCCATGCCGTAAATGATGAGTGTTCGCCCTTGGTCTACGTGGGATCGGGGGCCCGGCTAACGCATGAAACACTCCGCTGGGGACTACGGTCATGAGACCAAACTCAAAGAAATTGACGGGGCTGCACAAATGGTGGAGCATGTGGTTTAATTCGATACAACGCCAAAACCTTACCAGCCCTTGACATATGAACAACAAAACCTGTCTTTAGCGGGATGGTACTTACTTTCATACGGGTGTTGCATGGTGTCGTCGGCTCGTGTCGTGAGATATTTGGTCAAGTCTATAACGCGCGAAACCCTCGTTTTGTGTTCTTTGAGACATGCGTCTAAGGAGAAAGTCTTTGCAACCGGCAAAGTGAGCCGAGGCGAGTGACGTGCCGTAGCTACTAATTGAGTGCCAAAGCCACGTGTTTGTCTTTGTCGATAATAAGGTAGTCGGCGCCTTTTCGAAGCACTTTTCTAGTTAGCGCTTTAGTTTGATTGCGGCTAAGCGCGCTTGACTAATAAGATAGAAAGGGCTTTTCTCGCTTGTTTAGTAAAGTCGTTTTGGGCCAACTAACGGCACGCGACGTCAAGTTGACGCGAGAAAGACTCGGCATTCGGGTGATCTGCCCGGTGGTGTGGTACGTAGTGGGTTTAGTACGCCCCACCAAAACTCTGAAAGAAAAAGAAAAAGGTGCGTGCACTCACGAAGACTGCCGCGATGATATCTTTTGGAGGAAAGTGGGGATGACGTCAAGTCCGCATGGCCCTTATGGGCTGGGCCACACACGTGCTACAATGGCAATTGCAATGGGAATCAAGGCATGTAAGGCGGAGCGAATCCGGAAAGATTGCCTCGGTTCGGATTGTTCTGCAACTCGGGAACATGAAGTTGGAATCGCTAATGTCGCGGATCGGCATGCCGCGGTGAATATGTACCGGCCCTGTACACACCGCCCGTCACACCACAGGAATTGGTTTCGCCCAAAGCATCGGACCAATGATCACCCATGACTTCGAGTCACACTAGTGCCACAAAGGCTTTTGGTGGGCTTATTGGCGCATACCACGGTGGGGTCTTCGGTAGGGTGAAGTCGTAACAAGGTAGCAATAGGGGAACTGTGGGTGGATTGAATCCTTCGCGATGGAAATGCCCTCTCTCCCCCAACCAACACAGGGCTTAGAAAAGGGACTTTGAAAGTCCCGGTAGCTCAGTTGGTTAGAGCAAAGGGATGAAAATCCTTGTGTCGAGTGGTTCGAATCCACTTCTAAGCGGGCGAAGGGTCCAAAGGACACGTAGCGATAAAAAAAAGAGTTCTGTTCATCAATCAAAAATCAAGACAAACCGGGCACTACGGTGAGGAACATGAAAACACCCGATCCCATTAAACCTCGATATGTGGAATCGTCTTGCGCCATATGTCTTTGAGATTGTTTGGAGACATGGTCAAAGCCGGATTGAATGTTCATTGAATGAGGTAGATTTCAATAATTATCTTATGAGTAACCTTTTTGCGGCATGGCAGTGGTAAGCGGGGGACTGCAAATCCTTTATCAGTTCAAATCCGGGTGGCGCTTGATCAATCTTTTCTTTTGAGTGGCAAAATAGAATAACCAAGCGTGGCGTAGAAAGTTGCTATTTTGAGATTTTCAAAGTTGCCTTTCTTTCGGGAAGAGTCTCGAAAAGAGCTTCAATTGTCTTTATTCCCTTAGTTAGCGAGCCACCGGCCCATAAAGACTTTCCCACCTAGGTGAACCCAAGCTAGAGCACACACAAGGCACAAGGTAATATTTGCGGAAGCACCACCCGGAAAAGAAATCCACTAGGGATTGGTCGAAATTCCAAGATTGGCACTTTTCAATCTATACCGCCGCGCGACCAAGTCGTAAGACCTCCAAAGAGACCAAAACGGACAAGATTGGTATCTTTCACGAGTGACCTTCGGGACCCGGGGCGTGTTAACAACAAGGGAGTTGAAGAATTCTGCTAGGGACACCTTTTCGCTCAAGGCAAGAATACGAGTACCATCGAAGGAAGGCTAGCGATCCCCGAACCCAAGATCTAAGGGACAAATACTCGGTGAGATCTTTCAACTCCTCGACGCATACACATCATCGGGAGGAAGTCGAAGCTCCTGAGGTTTCGTTTCCTCTCTTTCGAATAAATGAGATGAGGTATCCACGAAGAGTTGGGTGAAGAGAAGAAAGACCCGCGACCATTCAAGAGGGTAAACTGGACATAGAATCTCTCGAAGTGAGAATTCCTACGCCAATCAATTCGCGAAAGAAGCCGCCACCCCGACCCGAAAAAGTGTAGAAAAGCGCTGCTAGGCCTACTTATGAGATATACCCATAAAGACTGTATGGATGGTGAGCTCTCTAAGAGCTCATATAGATCGGACTTGATCCTTGCTCAATCCTCGTACCTCTTGGGAACTCCGCCACTCACGATGATTGATGAGCCTTTCTTTAGTTCTTGAATTCATCTTCCACCCTTGTATAAGCTAGTTGATCAGAGGCTATTCAAGATTGTTGATATCCTTTTTGTACGCTAGGTTGTATAAGGAAGAATGAATCTATGATAATAAAGAGGAAAGCTGGATTAAATGATATAAAAGTGGACCCTAGCTAGAAGGTAAAGACTTTGACTTCCTTAGCCAGATGGAAAGGAGGTACTCTTGGACAGATTAGCAAAGGCTTAGGATTACCAGAGACTTTTGATTTTGTTTGGTTTGTTGCTTGCTTAGTTGTTCTCCGTAAGTTCTCAGAGTAGGGTTTGACTAGTTTTGTAGGATAGGAGTTGGTTCTAGTCAACTGTCGAGTCTCAAAAAGGGCTAGATGCACCTCTTCTCACATACGCTACGCCCTTACGCTCTTTTCCACTTATACTAGCCAAGTTAGAACTAGTTGGAAAAAAGCAATGGTATACAAAAACGATCTTTGCCATTCTTTCTTCGCCTCTGCTTGTGAGCACTTTTGGGGCTAACGCTAATGAAATTCTCTTTTTTCTCGAACCTGGTGGGTCGGCTATGGATAGGAGCGAATGCGATTGCGATGGAAGTTTGAATTGTGAATGCCTCTCCTTCGGTGGAGCGATTGAATACCTCTTGCGCTTATTGCTTATTGATTAGAGTTAGTGATGAAAAAAAAAGGTATGTGCGAAAGGTGATTTCCCAAAGCGAAAGCACTCTTTCAAATGCGCAAGTAGGAAACAAGGGCAAGCATAGTCTCATTAAAGCTAGCGCATGCCATTCCAGTCTCTCCTCTATCAAATCGGTGATGGAATACCTTTTTACTTTTAGCGAGTGCTCAAAGTGGGAAGACTCTAATGGGATTTCTTTGTTCCCCTATATGAGAATATCCTACCTAGTACCGGTCATCCGCTAGGCTAGCACGTAAGCGAGTTCTATTGGTAAGCCCTTTTGTAACACCAACCATCTAGTTTCCTTACATTGCTAATGCCTTGTATTGACCTTCCTTTGATGTTTATTCCCCTTAGTCAAAGTCTGTCTCTTGAGGTTAGGTGTTTACCTTTAGGGGCTATCCATTCAAAACTCAAAAAAAGAATCTTATTCTAATTCTTTTCTTAGGCAACAAAGTTGGCAAGCTAGTTTGAAAGAAAAGATCTGAGTTAATCCAAGCCTTTTAGATATGTATTGAGAGTAAGATTGAGAGAAAGCTTCATCCTCCTTTGTAGCAGTTTTTCTACCTCTAACCTCTGCCCTTGGTTTTTCCACTCTATGTTGATGAAAGATTCCCATCGAGAAATTAATTCATTGTTGAAGAACTCCCCACTAGTCTTTCTCGCCTTTTGCTGCTTTCATTAGGACTTTGCCCGGAAGAACTCAAAAAGAAAGCATTTAAGTTGAAGTAAGTAAATCGGATTCGCGATCCTTTGGGCTTAGAATCGCTCTTTGCTAATAGAATGGACTGGCTTAGAATCAATGCTTTGATCGCTAATCTTTGAATCAAGACCTCTCCCCCATAGTAGTGGGGGATAGCCAAAGATGCTACTTCCCACCCACGTCGACTACAGAACCACTTGGTTTAGTACATTATTTTAGCCCTTTGCTTTTACATTAAATCAATGATAGCCCCCTCATTTGGGTAAAGAAAAGAACTAAAGATAAGGAGTTTTTTACGGGCAGGGCCGCTTCCCGATCCGGATGCCATGAAAATTTAGGGAAGCCTTTTTCTTAAAAGAGTTTCTGTGACCGGTGAGAAACCGGACGATTTTCGGGGTTAAAGGAACACCTTTCTCTTTCATATTGAGTCCTCAGAGGTGCGGGTGCGCCCCACTTGGTGTCAGATCAGCTCGACAGGTCAGTCAATAGTCTTTCGCAGAGTACCTCATGTTTTAGTGAACCCTGGGAGTTGTCGGCGGCTCGACGATCTGTATTCCAAAAAGGTTTACCGAGGTGAAGCTTTTGGCAGGTATTCTCTTATTGTAGCTTTCTCTACTTCAGGCTCTTCCGAGGGCCTTTGTTTGAGGTGAGATTCTATAGTTTTATGGTTACCTCTGTTCTCCTCTCGCTTTTTGATAGACATCTTTCGGTTCTTGGTCTCATCCGATGAACAATTTTGCCTTATTCTGTGTCCTATCATTCCTTACGGTTCCGGTTTCTAAAGGAGTAGCGGCCTTATTCTGTCTCCTTCTTACTCGGTTCTGGGAGAACTTTACCTATAGCTAACCTAGAGAGCTTTACTTTAAGATAGCTCGGGCGAGCACTCTTCTTCGAAAAGAGGAGTTGCTTGCCTTACCTTACCCCACCAACCACCTTAGCCGGAAGTTCTAGCAATGGGAAGCTAGGCAAAGGAAAAAACTATAGAAAATTCATATTCATTAGATAAGAGATTGTGGATCTGTTCTTAGTGAAGACAAGCGGATTGGGACGATCAGGTCGGTTGAGGGCAACAACACACCAATAGGTGTGGATTGCCATTCTTGTACTCTTTGGGTAAAGGGCAAGAGCGCTCTTTCCCTCTCACCAGTACTTACTAGTTGGGGTGGGGCAACCGGTTCAAACCAAATATCCAACAGACGCTTTCCTTAATGGCTGAACTCGACCGAAAGGGAAAGGAAAACTTTGATACGAAGTCACATAGTAAATGGATATTCCATGGGAGACCGTAATCGACCTTTTTCACTCTACCACCGTGATCAGGAGAAAGCGAAAGAGGATTGATGGCGCTAAGGGCTCAACCGAAGGAAGAGGGCGCTAAGCTGTCAATTGACGACTAACATGAGAGGGCATAAAACTACCCTTTTTCGTAAGATTGCAGAACTCTGCTACTCGCCTACATGGGTTACCCCTAACGGGAAGGGGATTAAAATAGAGTTTCCTACCCTCTCAATGAAGGGCTCCCCTATGGGAGACTGAAAAAAGACGAATTATTCGAACGGAAAGACGGCTAGAACGCCTTAGATCTACTTGAGAATGGGTATTCGCCGAAGTGGAAGAATGCCTTAGGCCGAGTAGAACCAATGATTTCACACTCGTACCCATCGAAAAGGGAAGCCGAAGAGCTCCAATCCCTTGATTTCGTAGCCATTGCCGAGGAAGAGTAAGAAGACAGCAGGTCGGGAGGAAGGGATGTAAGCCCCAGAGGTTGGTAAATCAGTGTGGAAAGCCCCTCGTTTGAATATGCGCCATCCCCTCACTTCCGAAAGCCGTTGAGCGTATGTGTCGCCCGAGACTTTGGTAGAACATCCTTTGAAAGGCATCTGGTTTGAAGACTTGTTCCAAAACCAAGAATCATCGAATATGCAATTACCCGATCGAATATACAAAACTTGATCCGGAAGGAATGTCGTTAAGTGAAGGAGTCCTCGTAAAGCGCATAGGCAAAAGAGCTTGGTGCTCGTTGTTCACCATTTGCTTTGTTACACATGGGGCGAGATGAAAAAAGCCCCTCTATATAGTTGAGCAAAACAAACGCACTTGCATTAGTAGAAGCAATTAAATATACTATCCACACTCTTGTCTGCAAAGCGAAGCAAGGTTTTGAAAAACCAATTACTCCTCTAATAATGGCATCGGCGGAAAGTTTCCTACGGCGAGCTCGAAGCGGAAGGTGCGGCCGAAGGCCAATAAAGCCCTACTTCTATCCAACTCGGCAAGGTAATCAAATTGGAAAAACCTGACTAAACGTGAGGATGTTATGTCGACTTAATCCGTGGTTGAATATGTTATGTCGTCTTAGCCAGAAATTGAAAATTTCGATGGTCTAGGAGTGAGAAGTCTCTAAAAAGGCGAAATGGGCTCGGGAGCCGCTCAAGGGAAGAAGGATCTCGGGATTAAACCTGTTGTGATGAATTAGTCCTCCTACTCAAAGTCGTCATCAACCACTTTCCGTCTTGGATCTCGAGTCAACGGCATTAACATTTTCTTATCACTACGCCGCTCCTGTGAAGAAGAAAGAAGCTACACGCACTTTTGCCGTATTGCCACTTTCTTGCTTTTAAAAGCTTGGGTTTGATAGTCTTTACGATACCTAATAGGTGTAAAATAGAGGTTTAAAGGTCTCTAGCAGCCTCTAAGCCCGTTTCACTCTTTTTCTACAATCACTGGCGTAAGATAATTGGCGGATGCCCTTGCTGCAGATTCGTCCTGGTCATTGAGATTCACCTCTTTTGCTCTCCCATTCGAAACCAGGTGGATTTCTACCCATCATCCCGTCCTGAAGGCCGAACTGGATTACTATACAAACACAAAAACAATGTGACCGTTTGTAGATTCTGCCTGGTGAGTGGTTTTGTATCACGATCTTCTAGCCCGATCCCTATCCTCAAAGGAATAAGGCGGGCCGAAGTGATAAACGATCCATTGACCCTTTCTTTTTCGGAGTTTGGGTCTATTACCAGCTTGGACCAGTCTACCAAACGGTGACGAACCAATTCCTCTTTTCGCTTCCATTACAACCAGAGGTCTTCTCGCTTTAGTTGTGTCGCGAGATATACTTCCCGCCTAACACAAGAAAATAAGTGCACTTCCTAACGATTCTAATCGGGTTTTTATTCCTATTGTTATTGATAGAGATTCAAGTGCGTAAAACACCTCTTCAAGAGAAGACCCTAAGTAGCTGGATTCTCTCGGAAGCTATTTACGCGCTTTCGGACCTTCAGATCCGATCCTTCGCCATAGAATAAATCTATCGATCCGGGTCCTACCTTGAAATAGGTAGTTTTATCACTAACGCTAGGAGCTTTGGCCCACCCATTAACAAGCAAGAAAGCCGAAACAAGAAGATCTGAGCTAGCACCGAGTCTCCCCCACAAGCTTATTCAACGGATTTCTCGCCGGGAAAGGTGCTTTAGCACATGTTCTTAGGGCTGATACCTGGATAACCTTAGTTCGAGAGGAGTGATCGGTAAGTCTTCACTGAAGAAAGTCAGTAGCAAACCATGACGGTCAGTCATTTTCTAGGGAATGTTTTTCTTGTCTTGAAAGTTTGAAGGAAGTCAAGTATCTATCTAGTACTACGTGAGCCAATCAACAGATTTTCTCACGATAAAGAGTTGCTCAAGGTCAGGGACTCGAGGTCAAATCAATGTTCACAGGACAGATTCAGTAGGGGAGGACAATGAAGCCTTACTAGTCTCATAAGTCAGTTCAGGCTTGGAGTATCCAAGATGAGCCAATCTTGTCTTTTTCTCCTCAGGTACGACAAGTCCATTCAATGATCATTCTTCCCGTTCCAATAGGCCCCCAACCCGAAAAGTGTAGAAAAGCACGCTAGACACCCCTCTACCGGAATAATAAATATAAAAAAGGTCAACAGGCTCGTAACGTTCGCTTTCTCTGCACCTCGTTCGCTTAGTTGATACAATGCATAGATGGGTTTCAGCTTTCTTCTCTGATTGACTATTTCTTTGTTTAATAGACTGGGCCATTGCCCTGGGTCCCGGGTTCTCTCGTTCTACAACTCACTTTCAAGGAGAGAAAATCTCATGCACATACGGGTGAAGTCTCATTCGTGGATAAAGATGGGCTAGCGATTATCCTCCAATTGCATTGATCAGTTGGATGAGAGTGAGATAAGAAAGGAAGCCGGGAGGCTGAATGGAGTCTAGCATTCCCTCTCTAGTACCACCCTGAAGCCTGATCTTTCTTCTCGTAAACCCCTCCTGCTGTGCCTCTCAATCCTATATCTACTACTCGCGTCAAGCCCTTCCCTACCTCTATATCTTATAAGAAGCCTTCTCTCTGATCTACGTCCTCTCGTCTCTATCTTTAGGGATAGAGGAAGCTAGGAGAGGATTCTAACCAATTCTATCGAGCTAGCTACAGGAACAACAAGAAGACATTCCATTATTGGATATCCCTCTCTTGTTAGTTGCTCCTCTTTCTAGGGTTCTAATGGTCGTAGACCACCCTTCTCTTTTTATGATCTTTGAGGGCTGCCTCTTTTTGTGTCAACGGCTAAGAGCTTCCTCCTTTAAGGCGTAATGAGTGGTGCTTTAAAAGGAAAGGTCCGATGTCGGAGAAAAGGGAAAATGCCCCCACTATAGTTTGTACTCTTTTAGGGAAAAGAACTCTTTCTTTCGTGCCTAGCCCGGGAAGAGACTTTAGTCATTGATATCCATATTAAAAGGCGGGTACTCCCACAAAACAAAAGCGCTAGACCCCTGGTCCTTTACTTTAATCAACAAGGTCGCTTTCCTTGCTAACCCTTCTCGGAGATTGCATTGCCAGTGTGATACGATCCTTCTCGCCAAGGAAAGAAGTCCAATAGTAGCCGATCTTAGCTTTGAGTGCTTATTCCTTTTGTTCCCACTACATCTAAGAGTGGTCAAGAGCTTATTGGAATCGAGCTTTTTCAAGCATTCTCATAGTAAGAAGGTCAACCGAAGCCAATCCATCTCTGTTAACGAATGCTCCTACTCCTATCGGTTCTATATCCAATTCCTAGTGCTAGGGATAAGTAAGTAGGCAAGGGAGACTTTCTTCTTCTAACTAAAAAACATAGGAAAATGGATTCTTCTCGAATTCCTTCAAAGATGCTTTTTGATTCCCCCTACATCTACGAATAGCTAAATGCTTTCCCACGTAGGGCTAAGGATAAGGAGGAGTTCAAAGGCGCTTTCTTTCACTTCTAAAGAAGGGGAAGGTCTTTAAGAATTCTATTCTTATTAGTGTGACGGCTACCTTTAAAGATATAAGTACCCATTTGTTCCGGCCATCTCAAGATTTTTCATTTCGGTTTCATAAGATAGGGTAGCTCTTTCGAGCCTCACTCCTCTAGAAAGAATTTCTTGTTTATTGACATCCGAGATTAGATGAATAATGGCACTTTTCCAATAAGTGCGAAATCCACGCAAGTAAAGAAGAACGATGCACTAGAATGCACGAATCCGTTGTCCTAAGCATAGTGAGTATGAATGCTTGGTAACATGCAATCAAATCCGTGCTAGACAAAGAGTAAGAATAAGTAAGGAAAGTAGCTAGGGAAGTAGGAAGTAGGCTTAGCTCTTGTGCACATCTTTTGGGGGTTTACTTGCTTACTTCTTAGAGTAAGGTGAGATCCTTTATCAATGAGTTTCTTTCGGATGCGAAGAAGATCACTAGTCTTAGCCCTTGCGGTTCGAAGGTGCTTGATTCCTCGATCGGAGGGGTTGAGGAGGGATGGATGGAAGAACTTCCGGAAATGGTAACACGGGAACTTCACTCGCCTAAAGGGCGATCTGCCGACGTTCGCGATTCGGCATTCAAAAGTGATTCGATAGACAAGCGGCCCCACTTGAGGGGTAGTAATCCATACCTTATGAAAGCTATTTTGATAGCTTTTAAGTCGAGTAGTAATGTGAGTCTTATGTCTTATGAGTTAGGACGACTATCGAGATAGAGGACGTCATGCCCTTCAATTCCCTAGGAAGAATAGAGGAAAAAGAAGATATATTCTTATCCGGCCTTACGCTTCCCGATCTCGGAAAAGAATAAGAATAGCTCTTTCGGTCAAAGTCGATAAGGATCAAAGTCCAATAGCTAGGGTGGGATTGTCCTCTGTTCTCAACTCGGGAAGAAATAAGCATGGATTCACCCATTCCGAGAAAAAAAAAGGAATATGCACTTATTCGCTTTTAGGTTTAGCTTTCGAGAAAGGCAAGGCCTTACAGACAAAGTCTTGCTCATTCCCTAAGAAAAAGAAAGAGGATTCTCACCCGCCTAGAGTATAGCTTCCAAATTCGGCTAAGCAATGACTCCATCCTAAGTAAAGCGATCCAGAAAGAAAGATGCCACTTTCACTATTTAGAATATGCATTTTCTGGTACACCAAGCTAAGTAGCTCAACCGTTGAAGTGACTCTAAGCCAAAGAGATGGTCTATGGCGCTACCCCTCTTGTCGGGGAGGGTCTTTGTCCTCGAGGAAGGAAGCGTAAGCGAAACCAACTAATGACTGGTCATTGTTAATGAAGTTCGTTCAACGACTACGACCAAGCCTTTTTTCTTTTCATTCTTCAAGCGACAGAACCCAAAGGTCAAGCCTTTTACTAATATGTTCACCCCTAAATGAGATAGGAGCGTATGTCCCGGCTTTGAATGAGAAGGGGGTGGGACCCTCCTGTAAGGAGAGTCTGTTGATCTTGAGCTTTTTTAGTTTAGATGAATCCTCAAGCCAGGAATAAGATTCTTTCACCAAGCCAAGTGGGATTCAAGTAAACAAGAAGGTAAGCTTCTCTAATCGCTTTTTCGGACATCAACTTTCTAGCTTCCTCCGCTCCACTAAGAGTATCAGTTACTCGAGAAAGACTAAATCTTATTCAAGTGAAGAAGACCGGGAACCCCTCTACGCGAATGTCTAGTCCTTTTTTCTCCCCCTTTTGATTTCAATACTAGACCTCGTAAATGGTCCTTTAGAAAAGAAAAGGCATTTTCTGACATCTCGTGAGTGATTAGCGGAGCATTGAGTTCCTTTTTTGAATCTGTAATGGTTTAAAGAACCTGCTTTTCTTCAATCCCCAAAAAAGAAAAAAAAGGGAGAGGTACGTTCGTTGCAACGAATGAAACTTCGTCAACAGCAACTTTCACTTGTTAGGAGTAGGGGCTGAAAAGAGCTCTTTGTATGGTTGGGTTTCTGGGCTTTGATGCTTACCTTATTATTATGAAAAAGGGAAGGTTTGATAAAGGAGCTTTTCAACCCTTTTCTTTGGATTCTTGGTCCATGACCCATACTATAGAATGAATAAGGAGAGGTTTATCGATGACCGAGCCACTCTTATACTACTCGTTACCTCACCCCTTGTCACTTAAAGGGCGAAGTCGCGGAGCGAGTCTAAAGGCCAAAGAGTCATCTTTGAAGCCACGAATTAGTCCTTACTCATAGTAGAGTGTAAGGCGGGTTTGGGTATAGCGAGGACTTGAACTGCGACCATTAGGTTAAAAGCCCAATGCTCTACCAACCGAGCTATACACCCAAAACAAGATGTAGTAGGAAATAAGGATTGGTGCGGAAAAGAGGGTGGCCCCCTTCCCTTCTTCTCATCATATTAAAGGAGCGCGACTGCAGATGAGGCTCGTCTTTGCGAGAGCAAGCGAAGAAAACGTAGGGCGCGCGTTAGCACTCCTACAAGAAAATGGCCTAGCTAACGCGCCCTTATTGAAAAAATTCAAAGAAAGCCTTGCTTGATATGAGAAAGATGCGCTCAAGCTTACTAAGAAAACCGGCCTTACTCAACAAGCCCCTTTATTAGGTTGGGTGCTTGTTTCCACTCATTGAAGATTCTATCTACAAAAGAAGGTCAACAGGATACTCAAATTGCTCTCACCGACACCATTTACGAGAAGGTGAGGTCGTCTTTCTTTCGGCCGCTCAATGTTTGAGCGCAATGCTTGGTTCGATTAAACAAAGGTAGAATGCCTGGTCGAAGGTCCAAAGATATAGTAGGTAGCGGCGTGTTCGTTTTGGCTCCCGAGCGAAACGAGAAATAGGCGATGCACCATCCTTGTCGCTACCTACATTTTTTCTTGACTTGACAGATTCATCCAATTGAATCCACAATCAAAGGAGGACCACAAGCTCGGGGCTCGACGAAAGAGAAAGTATCGGCATTAATAAACTTCTTGGGGTTAGCGGTGAAAGAAAGAGCCCAAAGATTCATTTCTTCATTCATATTCATAGCCGAGTCTACTAAAAGAGGACTAGTCTCATCGTGGTGATTCGAGGACACCTCGATCGTTCACCTCTAATGTGACACGTTCCCCCGATTATATGATCAAGGGGATCAGTCGGCTAGAGAGCGGGGCTATTCTTCTTCCTCGGGGAGACAAAGTCGTCCCTTCTATCGACCGAACCCTCGGTTCGGAGGTCTTCACAACATGTTACGAAACTCCAGGCTTCGGTGGGTCACCATTACTTAACTTAGAAAGGCAAACATCTAGGCAAGGGAAAGCGCTTGATGCTTTGGTGCAAATGGCTTTCTTTTTCATGATATACCAATCGGAATGGGGTCCTCCTACGTACATGATTGATAGAATTACTACGTAGGGAGGGCGGGCAACTTTATGCGGTGGAGGCATGAGTGCGATTCGATCTTGTGGTGTATTCATTTGCGGTGAGTAGGGCCTCTTTCTCATTGATCTCGCCCACCTCCGCTCTATTGAAAAGTCGAATTCCCTACGGCGGTTTTGTCAACGAACGCGTCTCGGGCCGGATTGACTAAGCTAACCCACCCTGAAGGAGGCTCTTCCATAATTGGGTGCTCTGCTTTAGTGTGATTGACAAAGGCTAGGCTAGGTTTGGTAATACCCAAAACAAATGAAAAGAGATCGGAGTCGATAGTTGGCAGTTGGCAAGGAACTTGATCCCCCCCAAAAAAGAGGAGGGGGGGAAGCTGCGGTCGAACTCTAATTCTAGAGAAGTTGGGGCTCTTTTTCCAAGTCTACGAGATAGAAGATGATAGAGGGCCAACTATCATTGTCTTGCACAAGACGGTGCCCTTTCACTTCGAGTTCCTTCCTTTATAGCCAAATCTGATTATACGCGTTGGCGATCTTACCAACCAAATAAAAGGACTGCTAGGTGATCAAAATCGCTCAGGTCAGTGAGGACTCATTCACTCACCTACTCCTTATCTATTTAATAGTCTCTTCCATCTACCGAATTCAAAAGCGACCCGTCGTGCCGGGTAAGATAGAGCTATTGTACTACTTGATCGTAAAAAGAGCTTAAAGAAGAACCGAAGACTCTTGTATGTACGGTAACCCTCTCTTCGCTACCAAAGGTATTTGCCTGAAAAGGCCGACAAAAGCAAGGTTTCTTAGCGCTTTTTTCAAGTGCTTAGCTTCGCTAGCGGTGGGGGCGACAAGGCCGTTCGATTGAAAGCCTAAGCCAAGAAGGTACAAACGAAGTGAGCGGGCCCTTTCGAAGATAGGGGTGGCTTTCTTGTGGTAGTAATTGCGAGCATCTCTCCTCTTCTCTTAGCGTGCACTGGTTTGCTTACATGCCGCCTTAGGCACATCTCTCTTTCTTAGTTTCACGACCTAATGATAATGAATGAAAGTCAGTCTTTTAGTAAGCGTATATAAGCGACTTTTTAGTGTATAAGCAATTCTTTAGTGGTCGCACCGAAAGGTACGTACGGTGGAGGTTGGTTGAAGATGATGTTACGCGGCGTTCAGAACCAGTCTTGAAGTGAATGAATTAGAAAGAACGAAGAAGTAAGGAAATGAGACGACTCTTTCTTAAACTATATCATAAACAAAGATCCTCTCCTCTACACCAATCACGAGTTTTTCTCTATTCCTCTCGTATATCGTCGTAACGCCCTTAATGCTAGGTTTTGAAAAAGACTTTTCATGTCATTCCCATTTAGGTCCGATTCGGATCCCTCCGTTGATTCTTTTTCCTTCCGCACCTTTTCCTAGAAATGAGAAAGAAGATGGTACACTTGAATTGTATTATTTAAGTGCTTATTGCTTTAAAAAAATCCTACTTCTACAATTGGTGGGTCACCGGGTTATTCAAATAAGTCGTGTTTTCCATGGTTTTCCCATGTTACAACTTCCGTACCAATTCGGTCGATCCAGAATGGATCGGTTAAACATTCTATTAGGGACCCTGGTCTTGACTCTTCTGTGTGGTATTCATTCTCGTTCGGCTCTTGGACTCACATCCAGCAGTGGTTGGAACAGCTCGCAAAATCCAACCACTTCACCTACTTAATTGCCCCCAACCCTTTCTCGTACCTCTATTGAAACAGAATGGTTTCATGTTCTTTCATCGATTGGTTATTCCTCTCCCTTCGTATCTCTTTTTCCAATTTCGGTCTCGATTAGTTCACAAGATTGAATGGCCAATTCTCCTCCGGACCCTCGATTCAATTGTTTTCCAAGAATGTTGAGCCGGGTATGTAAGCCATGTATCTGGGAGGAACTTTTTTTAAAAAAAGAAGGGCTTTTGGTTTTTTTCACCCTGTTTTGGTCTTGTAGCTATTTTCAAATTCAAATATTAGAAAATAGTTAGTTGAATCTTTTAGAAGAAAGAAACTATATATGTCCAATCTCTAGTGATGGTGGGACCAACCAAGATGTATGTCGTCGGCAACCCGACCTCGGACTTTCTTCCCGACCTATTTGACTCTGCGCATGATTATTTAGGTGGTATTCCGAGATTAAAGAGATCGAATTCCTCCAGGACACACGAAAGAAAGGTATGAACTGGGTAAATAGAAATGGAAAAGAGATGTTTCCAATTCATCAAAATGTGAAGCATTTCCTACATCCATATGATCTGCTAAAGTGGATCGGTATTGACCATATAATAAAAGAAGATCTTGGTCCATGGAGTCCCGTAAGAACTCCAACATGTCTCGATGCTTCTTCGCCAAATACAATATACAAGTGGGACTGCACTATGAGCAAGTCGTGTGAAAAACCGCTTCTTCTTTTTTGCGGTTCAAACAACTTGGGCGAAATAGGGTTCTCTGGAAACCATGGATTTTTGAGTTTTCGGCATTGGTTCTTGGTTGAGCCACTGGAATGGAATGAGATAAGAATCTCTCTAGATCTTTCTTCTCCACTTATTCGTAATAGGCTTTTCTTATGTAGAATACTTCTTCCGAATGGCATAATTGTCCGATTTCTTCCTCGATCTTCAAAGAAAACTGACTCCTCCTACTCCTCCTCCTCTTTTAGGATAGGATCGTCGTTGGTCCTTCTTTCACTAATGATCTCACCGTTTTCTAGTAGTTGTAGTTTGCGCAAACGCGCGAGGGACTATCCTTTCTATTGCTTGCCCTTTTGCTTTTCACTCTCAAAGGGTCTCTCTCTTCTATAAAGCGAAGCAAAGCGCATGGCGCCAAGTGAAGAAAGCTCAATAAACACACAGGGAAGACGACGCGGGGCATAGCATAAATGAAAGCGGCGATCATTTTTTAAAACATATATGCTTGAACTTTCGATGCTTTTTTTTTTTGGGGTGACTCACCAACCGACCAAAGAAGAAATGATCGATGACAGAATGGTACAAAGAAATCAAAGTAATTGGATTTGGTAGTTCTCCATTGACTTTTCTCTTTACCCCTTTGCATATGTTCCTAAATGGGTGTGCACCTCCGGATGGGCGGGGGCCGCCTCCCACTCTCTTATGCGGCATTTATTAGCTTAGCTAGGTTGGGTGGAACGCTTTCGGCGCCTATCTCGACCCTCCGTTTCTAATACATCTTTATGAAAGCCTCTCGCCTTTTGAGATGCGGTCCATCATCAACTCGATCGATCTTCTTGTTTGCATGCTTTGATTAGGCTTCCTTTAATTAACAGATTTTGATCGTCATTTCGTGCTGCACCTGGATTCGACCTTTTATCACCGGTTGAGTAACGTAATAAAGGTCACAACTAGAAGAGTTGGCCCTATATTTTCTTTCTATTTTTTTCTCAATTCGATTGCGATCTCAAGTCCATCTTGATCGATGGTCCCCATTAAGCATTAGTGCTATAATTAGCGGCCGCTTTTTTGGAAGCGAGGTACTCATGTGTGATCGCGGATTCCACAAGAGCATTAGTTCTAGCTCTACATTAGAGCACGAGCTCATTCCCTCAATGAGTCTATCCCGCTTGTGCCATCTTGTTCGATCTCCCGGAACTCAACTCTTAGATGCAGCCGCCTCCATCCATCGACAATCCGCTCTGTTGGGAAATCATTTTGTAGATTTTGATGAATTCCATGTAAAACTTAGAATAGGAAGTTGGCACCCCATTTTTGTTGTAAACTGCATTGTAATAGATAGGGCTGGTCAAGCCGAGTTAAGTCGCCTATGCCTAAACATGCAAGAAGACAACTCGGAGACTAGAAGGAAGACTCATTTTGCAAAACAACCGAGTATGGCAAAGAAGAGAAGACGGAAACTCGATCAAGGTGCGGTGAGATGCGGTGAGTGAAGTATTAGTCAAGTCAACTCAAGACAGCCAACTCTCAAGATCAAAATGACAGAAGAGTCATCAAATGATTGGAAGCTGACTCGAAGTCACCTGGGAATGTGAAGAAAATGCAGTCAAGTCAAGACAACTGAAAGAGATCCATTGCACAGAAATAAAGAGAATTACTTAAACAAGTAATACCTCCATACTGTCTTTCTCGAAGTGCTCAGTTCCAGAACCGTGCAAGAGGAATAAACCAATGGGAAGCACTGCACCATGTCGAACTCAAAAGTCAAGAAACATTCATACGAGGAAATGGAAATTCCAAGGACTGCAATAAGACAAGCCAACGACCACAAGTGACTTTCAAAAATAAGCCTATCTCTTCAACGGGTAGATTTTTGAAAGATCACTATAAAAGGCTGAGGAATAACTCTGAGAGCAGGTTACCTGAACCACGAACATTCAAGCAAACATTTGAATTGTAACCTAAGATATTCTCAAATCATTCGAGATCAATCCTCAAGCCTACATTACGAAGAAAATCAATCCAACACTCACCTGTGAAGGAAAGATAACTTCAATCAGTTGAAGAGGAAATTTTTGAAGAATCAAGGGGTCTACATTCCACGAAGGATTGTAGGAAGGTTCAAGGTCGAACCTGTCTCAAGTTTTTGGAGGGCTTCGTGATCAAATACAAGAAGCTTGAGCAAGTGGGCTGTAGTTGAACACATTAAATCCTCACACACACTTCTAAATGAGGAAAACAACATGCTTAAATGCCAAAACTCACAGCTGACTAAGGAGCTGAGTACCCTAAGTCAAATAGCTGATGAGAATGAAATTATAAGGGCTGAAAATGCGAAGCTAATAAAGCGAGAGATAAGCTATAGAAAAGAGGGAGAATGACCTCAAAAATGTGATTGCCTCATTCACTAAGGCATCTAAATCATTGGATGATCTTATTATGAGTCAAAGAGAATGTGGAGACAAGACAGGCTTAGGATTTAATTTCTCTGTGCTATGTCAAGCTCCAAAAGTGATTTTGGAAAAAGGATCTTCAAGTAATGAAGTATCTCAAAAATCCAAAACTCCAAATAGTGCACACACATTTATTCCAAAGCACAATCACAAGCAAACTGGCCTTGGATATAAGGGAAAAGGAAAAAGCGACCGATTGAGTGTCTTTGAGAGGACACCGAGAAGAAATCCAGTCGAGTTCCTTAGCAAACTCCAAACAGAAAATACTCTGTAAAGAAGAAACAGAGCTATCAAAAACCCCAGAAGTTCTATAAAAGAAATACATATGAAGGGAATGGTAGAATGTACCCAAGCTAAGCTGATTGGAATAACGTGAACTATCAGCAAAGACCTATGAAATATAAGCCCAAATGGCAAAGGCCTGAAACTCAGCAAAGGCCATTCCAAAGGTATAAGAGCTTTCCTCAGCACACATATGAACCTAGGCACTACACTCAGAGATATCATAACCACCTAAAGAAGGCAATTTCTAAAACACATATACAGGCATACAGACAAGAGAGACAGCTGTATGAACCTAGAATCCCCAAGCAATTTGCCAAAATTAATTATGATTATGGCACTGATAGATGGCAACCCCTTAGAGTCAAATCATTTGGCTATAGGTTGGTTGGATCATCTTACAATACTAACCCCTCAGGACCCGCAAATATGGGTACCTAAAACTTAATTTCCTTGATTCCAGGATCAAGGAACAACCGAAAATGCCAAGGAACCTGGTACATGGATAGTGGTCGCTCCGGACATATGACAGAAACAAGAAAAATCTGTCAAAATTCAAGGAAGTCAAAGGAGCAAAAGTCATATTTGGAGGAAATGAAGCTCCAGGAGAAATTAGAGGCATTGGATCCATCAAGAAAAATGGATTAGAAATCACAGATGTTGCATATGTTGAAGGACTCAAATTCAATCTGTGAGTATTAGCCAACTCTGTGACAAAGGCTATAATGTTGGATTCAACATGGGAATATGCCAAATCAAGGACATCAATCCAATGAGGTTGTGTTGCAAGGATGCGAGACAAAAGAACATGTATGTAGTAGATTGGTCAATCGCAACACAAAGCACTTGTCTACTAGCAAAAAAGAGCCGAATCAAGTTGGTCATGGCACAAGAAGCCGAGTCACCCGAATTTCAAAACAATTAACAATGCTTGCGGAAAGCGATCTTGTGGAAGGACTTCCGGACTCGGTATACAAGAAGGAAAGTGTATGTGATGCATGTCGGATGGGAAAACAAATCAAATCATCATTCAAAGAAAATACATGTCCATCTTCAACAAGAATATTGCATCTTGCTACATATGGATCTATTTGGTCCATTGAACCAGCTAGCATAAGTGGGAAGAAATACACCTTGGTGGTAGTAGATGACTACTCAAGATATACATGGACAATATTCATGTGTAAGAAGAAAGAAACTCCTGAAACTACCACAACCGATGAAGAGGATTCAAAATGAGAAGAGTCAAACCATTATCAAAATAAGATCGATAGAGAACCGAGTTTGTAAATGGTATAATAACTCGATATTGTATTGAAAATGGTATTGGTCATGAATTATCTGCGGCAAGGACTCCACAAAGAGAATGGAGTTGCGAGAAAGAAGGAATAAAACTCTCAATGAAGCAAAGAAGGACCATGTTAGCGAAGCGTGCTACCTAAAAGATTTTGGGCTAAAGTAATAAACACAAAGATGCTACACTCAAAATAGATGCATGATAAAAGACAATGACAAAGACTCACTATGAGATTTGGGCGGGAGAAAACCAAATGTTGCATATTTTAGAATATTTGGATGTAAATGCTTCATCCATAACAATGGCAAAGATAATTTGAAGGCTTTTGATGCTAAAGCTGATGAAGGTATCTTCTTGGGATACTCACCTGAAAGCAAAGCCTACAGAGTACTCAACAAGAAGACCATGGTTACAAAGGAATCCATTCATGTGGTGTTTGATGAGCCGAATGTAAATAAAGAAGACATTGAAGAATTAGGCGATAAAAATCGAATCAACCGACCATGCGAGAAGAGTCCTTATCTTGAAGGTTCGGAATTATAAATCCAGGATGAAGATGAGATAGTCAATCTCAAAACAACACAAACGCCAGGATCGAATTCACCTAACTTACTTCAACTTTGATGTAAGATGGTGAGAGACCATCCACGTAACTACTCATTGGAGATATAAGAGAAGGTGTCAAAACAAGATCCAGAACTCAACAAGAAGCTATGGTCACATGCTTTATCTCACAAATAGAGCCTAAAGATGTGTCACAAGCATTGGATGACACACATTGGATTCAAGCTATCCAAAAGAGCTGAATCAGTTTGAAAGAAATAAAGTATGGGAATTGGTTCAAAGACCCACCCATCAAAATGTTATTGGCACTAAATGGGTGTTCAGAAACAAGATGAACGAGGAAGGTTCTGTGGTAAGAAACAAAGCAAGATTAGTAGCCAAAGGATATTGCCAAGAAGAAGGGATAGATTTTGATGAAACATTTGCCCCTGTAGCAAGATTGGAAGCTATAAGGATGTTTCTTGCCTATGCAGCTCACAAGAATTTTATTGTATATCAAATGGATGTAAAGAGTGCATTCCTTAATGGTTTATTGGAAGAAGAAGTGTATGTTGAACAACCTCCAGGATTTGAGCAGAAGACTCTTGGAGATAAGGTATACAAACTCAAGAAAGCTCTATATGGATTGAAATAGGCATCCAGAGCATGGTGTGATACTTTGTCACAATTCCTGACTAAGAACGGATTCACAAAAGGCAAAGTGGATAGAACACTCTTCAGAATTCAAGATGCGAAGAGTATACTGCTTGTTCAAATATATGTGGATGACATTATCTTTGGATCCACAAACAAAGAGCTGTGTGATAAATTTTCAAACCTCATGCAAAGCAAATTCGAAATGAGCATGATGGGAGAGCTGACATTCTTTCTTGGACTCCAAGTGAAACAACTGAAAGATGGAACCTTCATAAGTCAAACAAAATACACCAGAGATTTAATGAAGAAATTTGGCATGGAAGAGAAGTCTTCAGTAAAAATACCAATGAATACATCAGTCAAAATGGACACGGATGCAGATGGCAAGTCTGTAGATCAAACAAGATACAGAGCACTCATTGGATCATTGCTCTGTCTTACAGCAAGCAGGCCAGACATCACCTTTGCCGTAGGAGTATGTGCAAGATTTCAATCTGCTCCAAAGGAAAGACATATGACTGCAGCCAAGAGGATCTTGAGATATTTGAAAGGAAGCCAAGAAGTTGGCTTATGGTATCCAAAGGAAGGTGGATTCAAGCTAATTGGCTATTCAAACTCGAATATTTTTGATTGAGAGTTGACAGAAAGAGCACCTCGAGGCACATGTCAAATGCTTGAAACAAAGCTAATTTCCTGGTTTAGCAAAAAGCAAAATTCAATAGCCACCTCTACAAATGAAGCATAATACATAGGCTGCAAGGCGCTTGTTGTGCCCAAGTCCTATGGATGAGACAACAGCTGAGAGACTATGAAGTTGAAGAAAAGGAAATTCCAATCATGTGTGATAACACAAGTGCAATTGCAATCACTCAAAATCCTGTGTTGCAGTCAAGAACAAAACATATTGATGTCAGATATCACTTCATAAGAGATCATGTTGAAAAGAAGGACATCATCTTGGAATATATTTCAACTGACAAGCAGTTGGCAGACATATTCACAAAACCATTATGTGAGTCAAGATTTGAAGAACTCAAGCATGAGTTAGGATTAATAGATCTGAGTAGACACTCAAAAAACTCAAAGAAAAGAAATAAAGTACGAAGAGAGGAAAAAGAGCTGAACTCTTAAATCAGCTGAGTAAATCAGCCGTATCAGAAAGACAGCTATACCGAGTTAGCTGACAGCTGAGTATTTACATACGAGAAGGAAATAGTTAAATCAGCTAAGGGACAAGCTGAGTCATTTATGAGCAAAGTGACAAAAACGCAGTCGTTTTTACTAAGCGGGAATGTTTTTAAGAATGACGTCAGCATAATTATGACGTGTACAGGCAAAAGCTGCACACCAAGCTTATGATTGGATATAAATGTTGCCGCATTAAATACGACACATTAAATGCTAATCGGCGTGCAAGATCTAAGCCGTTGATTTCGATCACATTTCAAAAACCACCCGCACGTCATTTCATAAACCATACTTAAACTCTTTCGTCCATTTCTCTCACACATTACCAAAAACTGTTCATTTCTCTCTCTCAAAAGCAAAGGCAAAAACTCTCTCTCAAAACCCTATCAATCTTTAAATCACCTTCTAAGTTTCGTTCGGTGAAATACTGAAAAATGACATCTACTCATGATTTTGTCAAGCTAAGAAAGCAAATCCACACCGGGTCTACTGTGATTTCGAGGGTATGGTCAAACAGGGGTCCGATAATGCCCTCGTAAAGAAGATCGCTGAAAAACTAGAAACATCTGGGCTAAAACCATTTCTGACGATGGAGTTTCCGATGACCTATGTGGAAGAGGTCGCACGCGATTCTCGTGAACGCCGAGATTCACGATGAGGGGATCAAATCCTCTGTTCACGGGAAGGAGTTCATCATTACGCGCCAAGGATTTGGCGAACACACTAAATTACACGGCGGAAGGAGCACGAGAAATCAATGAAGCTGATGTTGACTTGGGTGCTTCTTGGAAGGAAGTAGCCAAGACCGACATCTTTGAAAAAGATAGTCTACATAGCTAACAAGAGGTCTTGAAGGAGGACTACCACAAATTGTTGGACATCGTTGCCAAATGCATATACATCAAATTTGGCGGCTTTGACCAAATCGTCAAAGCAAAATTGATCGTAATGGCTGCGATCATTGAAGAAAAGAAAGCGGCTAACCTGGCCGAGTTTGTCTCAAGCAGACTCGCGAGAATGTAAGAACAAATCCTTCAAGGAGGATGGAACATTTGGAGGATCACTGGGATACGGCCTGTAATTGGCGAATAATGGAAGTGAAGAAAGTCCCTCTTCGACATGGAAAGGCATTCCATGTAAACAAGAGAATGTTCCGATCAAACCTCTCAGGCGCACAGAAGAGAGCCTACGCTAAGAGAGCTGATACAAGTAAGGGGGAATCAGCTGATCCCGAAGATACAGCTGTCCCCTCTCCACCAAAGAAGAAGGCTGCCCCTGTAGCTGCTAAGAAGACTGTTGCCCCTGCAACAAAGAAAAACAAATCGCTCTCCCCTGCCCGCAGGTAGAGTCACCCGCCCCGCAGCCGTGTCTCCTGCCCCTGCAGCCATAGCAGAGAAGGAATCCCAAATACCTTCTCCGGTCGTTAAGAAGAGGAGAACTGATAAGCCAAGAGCTCCTCAGAAGAAGACGACAAAGACATTTTCCCCCGCCAAGACTCGAAGAAGAAGCCTTGTCGAACCCGAGAAATCCCATGGTTCAAACAAGAAGAAGAAGAAGACTTTTCAAGCGTTAGAAGCTTGAGAAACCTACGAGTCGACCACTCACCGAGAAAGATACCCGAGACTACGCTGAGAAGCGGAGTCTCGAAGTGGTTGATGAAACCGCCAAGTCTGCTGAGGCCGATCAGCAGAGGCAACTCGATGACCCACCAGACGAACAACGAGAACAAGGCACAGCTGAGACAACCAAATCACCTGTTGACAGGGTTGTCTCTCCACCTGTAATAGAGGCTGCTGAAGGTGTCGAGCAACAAAGTTTGCTACCCTTAATACCAGGAAACGAGGGCCAGCAAGAGAATGATGAAGACGATGTAATCATGCACTCTCCATTGTATCCAGACATCCAAAATTGTCTGCGAGAGTGGAGAAAATGGAAGCTGAGCCTATCCAGAGTTCAGTTTGAAAATCCAGAGTTCATTGCTGAGGAAGAAGAACTCTTCAGATTTCTTGAGGTGGACACAGTGCTGCAAGCCCTTGACGAGGATAATTGCATCAATATACTAGAGATTCGAAAAGAAAATGAACGGGCTAAAGCAGCTGAGGACATAGAGGCACGTGAGAAGGCCAACATCTGCCCTCTCATCGGCACCACATAACATACACATCCTCACTTTGACGTCCTATTAGAAAGTGATGAGGATCTGGACCCTGGTGCTACCACAGAAGAGTTGCAAATGCAGCAAGCAATTGAAGAATCCAGAATCCTTCATGAGCAAAGAATGATGGAGGGACCAAGAGAGTCCTCCAAAACACAGTGGAGATAGACCCAATGGGAGTGGTGCGAAGATATTGCCACTTTGTTGCTTGCCACCACTTCCCAACTCACTCGGAAGAAGGAATTAAGGGAACTGCGATGAACCGGGATAGTGGGGACCCTAGTCGAGCCAACCCCTAATGAAGGTGTCTTACCACCCGCCCCAACGGTGAATACTCGGTGGGAACAATGGGAGTCCGGAGACGAGTGACCCCATTCCAAGTCACTCACCGGTGGTGTGCCGGTTGAGGGGGAAACTCCCTCCACTGCAGTAAGGTCGGACGATGCTGCAGCTGTCTCCACAATGAATCTAGGAGGCGAAGTGGAGAAGGAACAAACACAAAGTACACAACAAGTTGTCATCAACGAGGTTCAGACAGTTGAGACTGTCTCACCGAGGTGCCAAGCGCTCTGAAGGCTAATGACGCTGGCGATGCGATCGAGGCACGAGGAAGGAACATACTGGAGTTAACACTCTGGGCGATGAAAGTGCAATCCATGGAGTTGAGACTCTAATGGATGCCACCACAGAAGACCCTAAGACAGATGACACTGTTGAAAGGGATGTCCAAGGCCTCGCTGTAGTTGAGACTGTAGGAGGTAATGAAGGCCAACGGGAGGTTGAGACTTCCCGGGGTAAAGAAGCTGAAGTACAAAACATCCCTTCTGCTATCACTGATCCATCAGAAAATGAGATAAGTGCGCTTCACGATTCCCAAGATAATCCTGATGTAACCTTTCTGGGATCGGAAAGAGATGATGAAGTCGAGTCATCCCCCTGTGGATCGATCCAAAAGACTCGGTGAGGATGTTCCAACCACGAGTAAGTCGACCTCAAGACTACTCGCCAAACTTTCAACTTTGATGATGAGCCACCCATGGAAATCTCATCATCGTCCGATGACGCTCCGATAAGGCCGAGGACCGATCAACTAATTTGGATAAATCGGTTGAGACCAACGAAGGTATTGAGACAATGAGGCTCATCAAGCCGGGTCGACTTCACAAATGCACTGAGTGAATCGAGTCCACCGCTCGAGCTCCCCAAGCCGCAGCGAGATCGACTTCACGAGAGGACTTCACGAGCACCACTCATCATTGAACAAATCCCGATTGCCCATGATGATCCCTTTGTAGAATTATTTCCCTTCTCTCCGAGGTACCCGACCTCCCCGACGAATCGAAAGAGATCTCGAGCGCTTCCCGCACTGCATCCTGTCATTCCATCGACACTATCATTCCAAATGACTATGATTTTGACGCCGCTTGGCCGTCACCGAAACAGAGAGTAACAAGCGAAGTTCGGGAGGTGTTCAAAGCATTATTTGCTGAATTTGAACGGATGGAGAGGCACCAAGCCTCGATGGACATGAGACTGGATAACAGGGATGCCAACCTTACTGCTGACTTGAGAGGCATAATAGTCGAAATCCGGGAGTGGTGGCAACAAAGAAAGAAACAATGCGTGTGGAACAAGCTAGATATTTGAACATTGTTCAACAAGTCGTTGGTCCGCGAGCCGAGAATGCCGATGCAAAGACAAAATTGAAAGAACACATTGAGCAAATGCATGAATCTCACACTTTCTTGAGATAAAGCTGCTGCGTGAGCAAAATAAGAATGAGCTCCTGCGTATGGAAGAAAACATGGATCGAAAATTCAGTCTTCTCATGGCTGAGATGAAGTTGATTAAAGCTGAATCCAACGCTACTCGCTCTAAGTTTTGTGCAGCATACTCCGCAGCAGACTCGAAGCAGAACTCGGCTATCAGCAGGCTCGACTTCCTGCTTGTTAGTTTGTATCCTGGGGTTCCTCTCTCCTTTGATGATGCCAAAAAGGGGGAAGAGGAATACCTAAAAGCGCTGAAGGGATCTGAAGTTGAGAAGGAGGGAGCAATTGTGAAGGGAAAGACAGCTGAGGAAGTATTAAGAGAAAAGAAAGAAAAGTCTGTTGAGGGGGAAGGATCGAAAGATGCGACCTTGATGATTGCTAAAACCCCCCAACAAAGTCTTGTCACAGCTGATATTATCAACAAACTCCAAGTGACTCTGCCACTCCAACACTCTACTGTACCAATGGCTGAAAAGAGAAAGACAGTTGAAGCAGGGATGGAGGAAGTGGAAGGAAGGATGAATGCCCGAGTTATGGATATTCTGAAACATCATGGAGGCATTCCAGTAGACAGAGACACTTATGCCATCTCAGATGCAGGAACCGAGCCAAGATCAGTTGATGAATTTAAAACGCCGCATCTCGAAGGATACTTTGCAAACATGTCCATGGCTCAAGCACGGGACTTGTCTTGGAAAAGGTCTCACACTATGTGAAGAAGAAGGCGACAGAGCAGCCAGACTACCGGCGATCGCTCTGCTGGTCACTCCACTAGTCACTCACCGGGAAAAAGAAGACCCCAGATAATACACGCCCGGGGTAAAGGAAGAAGCGTGGTGGAGGAAGAGGTTTCACCTAGATCTCTGCCCAAAAACATTGAGTACATAGATCCAGGCAAGAAAGGAGGGATCTCTTTGGGCTGGTTTTGACGAAGTAGCCAATCTGCAAGTGGCTAAGAACAATGCTGAGTATGTGAAAAGAATTGAAGAAGAAAATAAAAGACAAACTCAGCTATGGGAGGAGAGACAAGAGAGACTAAGAAGAGATGAAGCTGCCCGGAAGGCGTATGAAAAGAAGAAGAAGGCGGCTGAAGATGAGAAAAAGAGAAGAAGATCGAGATGATGAGTCAAGAAGATGAAAGAAAGAGGCGGAAGGAGATGAAGTGTTGCTTTATCCACCCCTTCATGTATTTTACTATGTAAATACACTTTATGTAAGTTTTCTCGTACACTATATAAAACTGCATAAATTCTATACTTGTGTAAATATAGAAACGACATGGTTAGCTTAAGCCCGGTTAAACTCTGATACATTTTTGTTGGTTTAAGCTCTGATACACCTTGTAAACAACTATGTAAAGAACAAGAATGTTATGATCAATAAAAGATCGATTCTAAACACACATTCTGTGATTCTACATATGCCTGTATGTATCTTTGTTGTTTAAATTATTGATGTATGTTTTAAGTTTTGGCATCATCAAAAAGGGGGAAATTGTTGGGAAATCATTTTGTAGATTTTGATGAATGCCATGTAAAACTTAGAATAGGAAGTTGACACCCCATTTTTGTTGTAAAACGCATTGTAATAGATAGGGTGGTCAAGTTTTGAGTTAAGTCAGCTATGCCTAAACATGCAAGAAGACAACCGGGAGACTAGAAGGAAGACTCATTGCAAAGACAACCGAGTATGGCAAAGAAGAGAAGATGGGAACTCGACTGAAGGTGCAACTGAGATGCAGCTGAGTGAAGTATCAGTCAAGTCAACTCAAGACATCCAAGTCTCAAGATCGAAATGACAGAAGAGTCATCAAATGATTGGAAGCTGACTCGAAGTCACCTGGGAATGTGAAGAAAATGCGATCAAGTCAAGACAACTGAAAGAGAACCGTTGCACAGAAATCAAGAGAATTACTTAAACAAGTAATACCTCCATACTGTCTTTCTCAAAGTGCTCAGTTCCAGAAGCGTGCAAGAGGAATAAACCAATGGGAAGCACTGCACCATGTCAGAACTCTGAAAAGCTGAAGAAACATTCATACGAGGAAATGGAAATTCCAAGGACTGCAACAAGACAAGCCAACGACCACAAGTGACTTTCAAAAATAAGCTATCTCTTCAACAGCGATTTTTGAAAGATCACTATAAAAGGCTGAGGAATAACTCTGAGAGCAGGTTACCTGAACCACGAACATTCAAGCAAACATTTGAACTGGAACCTAAGATATTCTCAAATCATTCGAGATCAATCCTCAAGCCTACATTACGAAGAAAATCAATCCAACACTCACCTGTGAAGGAAAGATAACTTCAATCAGTTGAAGAGGAAATTTTTGAAGAATCAAGGGGTCTACATTCCACGAAGGATTGTAGGAAGGTTCAAGGTCGAACCTGTCTCAAGTTTTTAGAGGGCTTCGTGATCAAATCCAAGAAGCTTGAGCAAGTGGGCTATAGTAGCAAAGCAGCTGCCCTATGAAGAAGCTGAGTCGTACGAGAAGCCAACTGCATGACTAAGGCATCTCCAGACTGAGTCCCAAAGGATCAAGTCACCGTGTGATCAAGACTTGTATACGGGTATTACCACTATGTATCTTGATCAATACTTAGTGGATTCCTCCGAGGAGTTGGAGAAGAGAGGAGTAGAAGAATTACCCCATCTTCGAACCTCTATAAAAACTTATCGTGTCATTTACATTTCAGCACTTTAATTCCTGCATCTTATTTGTTTAACTCTACTGATAAATTTGCTATCCACTTGATAATCTCTAAGTGCTAAAACCAAGTATTAAATCAAACTAAACCAAATTTAAGGGTGTTAAGTCTTCCGCTGAAAACAAACCACAGTTGAGCTAAGTCTTTAGTCTTAACAGCTGAGTTATTCTATCAACAGCTCAGTCAGTCCGTGAGTGACTAACTCTACTTGATTAACTAACTTAGTCAGTCACCAAGGACACATCTGTGAAGTATTAACTCTGAATATTTAAAAAGACTAAATCGAAAAGTTGGTAATGTTTATTCAACCCCCCCTTCTAAACCTTACACTCACACCCCTTGGGACCGACAAGTGGTATCAGAGCGGTTGGTTCATTTAGCCTTCCGCACTGGTTACTGAACTAGATCTCCAAATTTTTCAAAGTCTGTTTTATTACTTGATCTTTCAAAACTCTTTTTACCAGCAAAAGTTGTTATCATGGAAGCAAATTTGACACGCATCCCTATGTTCACAATTGAAGAATTTGATGATTGGAAAATTCGTATGCAGGCTCATCTATCAACATTACATGATGAGATGTGGATAGTGATAGAGGATGGGCCACTGCAAATTTTAAAAGTGAACACAACTATAAGGAGAGCTGTAGCTGAAGGTGAAGAGGATGTTGCTCCCAGACCAGCTATGGTTGAAAAACCAAGAGCTGAATGGACAAATGATGACAAAAAAAGATATAACCTGGACAATGTGGCCAAGGACATTCTTTACAAAACCCTGGACAAAGCCATGTTCAATAAAGTCAAATCATGCAAAACGACTAAAGAAATCTGGGACAAGCTAACATTGATTTGTGAAGGCTCAGAGCGAATCAAGGAAAATAAATTATCACTTGCTGTACATAAATTTGAGAATTTCAAAATGATCGCAGGAGAGACCTTGGATCAACTAGATGATCGGTTCACAGAAATTATCAACAAGCTGTTGAGTGACTAACTCTACTGATTAACTAACTTAGCTGTCCACCAAGGACACAGCTGTGACGTATTAACTCTGAATATTTAAAAAGTCTAAATCAAAAAGTTGGTAAGGTTTATTCAACCCCCCTTCTAAACCTTACACTCACACCCCTTGGGACCAACACGCTCCCGTACGGGCATTGACATGCAACGCGAAGGTCTCCTTATTTACGACGAAATTTAGATCAGGTTGCACGAAAGGAAGGGTGAAAACCTATATAGAAGTCGTTTTGATGAGGAGAAGGGAAAACCCCTCCCTAACGCTGGGCAAGATCAATAAATAAGAAGCTTCGGCTTAGGGCGACCAAACCAAGCTCGATTCGCTCCAAATTCCCACAGTACCTTCCTTGGGAAAAGTGACCCCTATCTTCGGTCGCTCTAGGCTCTACCGAACCGAGCGTACCTTGGGGCACGCGCTACAAAAGGCTTAGGAAGCGACTCCGCTGATGAGGGGACTTTGTAAACTATCTAACTTTGAAGCTATTACACCCAAAAGGGTGAAAACCACGAAGGAGTAACCCCGACTTCAAGACAGATGGTGAAGAGCACCGGTTAAGCTCACACACAAGAGGAAGGAACGAAAGATTGATTGATCTCTTTGCTCGATCGGAGATATAAGGGAAGCGGTAATCGAACTCTTTCGCGAAAGGGATTCCTTGCCGAGTCTCTGTCTCTTATGAGAGCAGTGGCTAATAGAACTGATGCGCCTAAGAAAGCAGCGTCCTTCTCAATCAATGCCCGGACATCCCATACATAACCACCGAATAATCATTCCCCATGCTTACCTTAACTTCTAGCTCTATAACCTTTCGCGCTCTCTTTTCTGTCTCACCTGACTAACCTTCTTCTTTCTCTTCTGATTCAATAAAATATCCCGTGGGACTTCCTCTACCGCCTTGGCTTCGTTGACTGACTCTAGAACCTTCCCAACTATAGCTAGGGTTAAAAACTCACCAGCTCTATATGCTCTATCCCTGGGGATTACTACTAAAAGGTAGGGAAAAAGGGTAGGGTGACTCTAGCAATGTAGGGGTTTAGGGTTCTCATAGGCTTATGGATACAACGAGGGAATTGCTTCTAGACTTTGTCGATTCCTCCGATAGCTACGGTAGTATCCTTCGTTAATCGGATCTCCTACCTCCAAGATTTTTTAGGGAAGGTTGGTTAGTTCTATTGAACGAGGGTTAGGTTATCAAAGTTTGAACAAACAAAGGGAATTCTCAAAGACTATTCAATTCATAGCGTCAAGCGTCCGATCTCGACTTCAAGGAGACATCATAGATGGAATGAAAGAAGCGAGGTTTCTATTTAATAAAAGGTAGCGTAGCGGTTCCAAATGTTGATTGGGGGAGAGATCTATAGTATCAAAGGGACCAATCCCTATATTCCAATCTCATGAAATGCGGTTGGTGCATCCGCTCATGAATAGGGACCCCCTTCACGTCTTTCGAGACCCTTGGGCCTGTAGTTTTACTTTCAATTGAATGAATCAAGAAAGCTACTAAAGGAGCTCATAAAGAAGCGAGGGGATCATCAATGCTTTGACCGCGAGTAGGATGTCATCTCGGTTTTGAGTCGAAGGGGGGATTGCTCCTCCATTAACATTCAATGAGATGCGCTCATACATGGACATAGATAAAACCACGAGACTTTTAGAAAGAAGCTCGAGGGATCACGACTAGAATGTTGTATCTTTCTTCGAGCCGAGATAGATCATCCAATCTCTTGATTCTTTTCCGAGGCGAGGCTCTTAACGAGTCTGATTCATCTTAGCTTGCTCGGTTGATTGCTTTCTGCTTTGATACGAGAATAACTGAGCATGTCGTATATAATATAGTGGTTGATGTCTATCCAACTCCTTCTCGCTCTCGATCACTTCGTTCCTTCCACTCAACTCGTTCAAACAGGTTTGGGGCTCCTCGTAGTATAAGATACGAGTCAAGAAGAAGGTGAGGAAATCTCGATTGAAGCCAATTCAGCCGCTGCGCCCCTATTCTTTCTCTACAATAAAGGTATCAACAGAAAGAAGTCCCTAGCTTGAAGTGGCGGCGGTCTTTATCATATAGTTGAGAAAGGCCTTTTAGGAGTGATCTTTCTAGGTCTTTCCTAAGAGAAAGGGAATAAATAGGTTGAAAGAATGAGGTCCATCTGCCATCAACTTTAAGTAAAGTAATCGAATTCTCGAATTCGAAGTCAATGCTTTAAAAGAAAACTCTCAACATTTCTTGACAAACGATTCGATCTTATTGGCTTCTTCAAGAAGATAGGATTCTCTCTATATATCTAATGCAACAAGTCTCCTACTCCTCCTACTATTATTCAAATCCGTTTTAGGGTAAATGACTAGTCTATTCTCATCTGGCTGTTGACATGGGTTCATTCCTATCCAAAGCCAAGAAGAGACTAGTCTTTATGGCGAAATTGTCCGCAAAGGTGAAAAGTATGGAATTGCTCCTAAACCAAATCCCGTGCCAATGTCGGATCTACGAATACCAAGTTGTTGTTTGCAAGAATACGCTATTTGGCTTGGCTCTTTGAAGGACAACTTCCCTTGTTAATGTCTGGCGAGGGGAAAAAAGTACACCACCCCTAAAGAAAGGGCGGTCCTTTTCATCTCTAACTCGAATGTTCGAGCTAATGTAACGGCTTCCTGTAGTTGGAGTTGCCTTGATGTCATAAAGGTGCCAAGTTCAGAAGGTGCGAAAGAATGGCTATTCTCTTGCACGTTAATGAATCGAGGAATTGCGTATGTAAGGTCTGTAAAGGAGAATCAAGATGAAACGGGTAGTATATCCCTACTAATAACAAGAGGGGGTGCTAAGCTAGGGTTCAAATCCAATAGCAACTAGAATAAAGGCATAATTTGAACTTTCAATAGACTTTACAAAGGTGGAATTATCTTTTGGATTATCCTAGTAAAAGAGCGAAAAGTCATTTAGATATAAAGGCTTTCAATCCGACTTACTCCTTTAACCGGGGGAGTAATATCATATATAAAAAAATAGAAAGAAATAAGAGCAGAAGCGCTAACGGAGATAGACTGCCGAGTGAAAAGATGTATTAGGGGGAGTCGTCGTGAAAGAGAGTCCTTTGTGGATAAGAAAGTCTTCAATAGGTAATGCTAGTGATCATTCTAAGAGGAAGTAGCTCATACTACCGGGCATTTACATACGCCCAATCAAGGGGCGGTTACACAAATAAAGATAGAAAGGGGGATGAGACTCTATAGCAAACGATGAAAATGTAGGGGCTAACGACCATAAATATAGATATCATTCACCACTAGCAAATACGAGTGAGAAGAACTCTTCACCCTCGGAACGGTAAGGGTAAAAGATCCCTTTTTCCTTGATCACTTCACTTGAGCAAAGGACTTTCACGACATGGCTAAGAAGGCATAATGGCTATCAGTCTTACTACTATAATAGTTTAAATGGACTTCGTTTCGATGGACTCGTTGTGAAGCCCTTATCGGGGGTTTCGAGCTCCTGTTGGGTTCACCCCCATTAGTGTTGGTATTTTTCTTTTTTTGTTCTAACCACCCCGTAGAAAATAGAATCCTCCCTAGTTTTCTGGGAGAATGCAATAATAGCACAAGGAAACAGATCCTTTAACAATAAGCTAATAGATACCCCAGTTCAACAACTATGGCAAATTTACATCTAGTACAATCTCGGATCCTGAGTCGCCTATCCTTGGTTAGGAAATCAAAACACTCGGGAAACTACTTAGAGTAGCGACAAGGATTTCCTCGAACAACCAGGTATTACCGAGTAAGAAGAGAAGATAGGATCTTTGAAAGAAATATCATCGACTGCAACAATGCATATAGCACCTTAGAACACCCCGAGTCGAAAGGTAGTGAGGGGATTCTGCCTAAGTAGACCAGTCATTTAGGAATTTCGAACATCTCCGCCTTTGAGCGGATGTAGTTAATTTGGACCTTAGCTATTCATCTACACCGAGACCAAGATTCTAAACCTTGTCTTTCCCGCTTCCTTCGCAGAAATTACTTATAGTTAGTAGCGACAACGATATCTTATAACTACCAATTACCAGGCCTAAACCGAGTCGGAACTAGTAATAGCTTTTATAAACATAAACGAAAAATACAACTCAAAGTCGAAGGCAGAAACTCTACCTACGAAGCCTCAATTCAGGAGGTTGGTAGCTTATCAACTACCAGTTCCTTCCATAAAAATGGGATCGAAGGATCGCAACCAAGCACATAACATTGAATCTCGTGAAAGACATTATTTGGCTAAGTCTATCCTTGACTAGAGTTGGAACTTAGCTCAATCGGGCACTCCTTTGCTTAGATTAGACCCTAGGGCGCGAACTATTGACTACTTACTTGAATTCCTAAATAACCAAATTTTATCGAGACTTAGTCTAACTCTCAACAATCGTGTAATGAAATCAATGAGTCTAATTACTCCTTTAATAAGAGGAAATTAAATTGGCTTGCTCTTCTCTCTTTTCTTTATTGAACTATGGAAAGCACTTATAGTAGTGACACGAATTCACCACTACTTATGACTTTGCCAATGGGGCAAACGAAGGCTAACCCGCTTCGGTTGTTATGACCGCAAGAATCGATGAGGTTATTTCGGTCTTGCTTGTGCACTTTGGTCCTTCTTACAGAGACTATCCTTTGCATCGATTCCGATCCATCCAAAGTTTCTTCAACCAAACCCATGGACTACAAGGAAAAGATAGAACCTCGCCCAAGAACAAAGAAATGATTCAATAGCAGATGGTCTTGGAAAGAACCTTTCATTTGATGCTCCTGATTCAACTTTCAAACAACCAAGCAAGGGTCCGAAGGAGGCGCATAGGGTTAGCCCCTGCGGCAAGCATTATCCGGGAATGATTATCCAGGAACTGGAAGAAGGTTGGTGTGACACGCCTAAAATCCCCCACAATCAATCCACAACGCTCGGCAAAGAGATAGCGTTTCCACTTTAGCGACTTGAACCCTTCGATCAAGGAATACCAACAATCAACTAAGTAGCTGACCTCTTACACGTTCGTGGGTATTCCAATTCATACCATACAAAATCTTCTCCGAAATGAGATAGATATAGTGAGAGGGCCTATTCTATAGAACAAACTCAAGAAAGAAGGATCCGTATTCCACCTCAATGGTAGAAGGGCAACTCAGCCTTGTCTTTCTCTTTGGGCTAGGAACCCGAAAGGGTGAAAACACAAATCCTCCAACGTAATCAATGGCATTCCTTTCTTACTACTCCTACGAATCGTACATTGTTTACACGGTTGAATAAGCGAAAACCTTAGCTACTTCAATCTCTCCTTTCCTCATATTCGAGCAAGGAAAGTCAGTACAAAAGAAAAGGTATTCTAAAGACTTGTTTGCAAAAAATGCCAAATCTCTTACTTAGATAAAGTACTGCAGATTCCCGCCCAAAATCAACTCGCTATTGAATCTAAGCCAATTGAATTGAATCGGATCATCCGGGATCTTTCTCGTATGTTAGGTGTCATCCAAGACTAAATGCGAGAAGGTGCTCTCGGGCGAATTCCCTTTTGAAAGGCTCAAAAGTACACTCGAGTTAGGCGAGAATTATCTCAAGATTGATAGATTGACTAAGGGAATTAGGAGTTGTTTGGAGGTGGGTACCATGGAAGAGGTAGGTTATCCCTGAAAGAGTGACCAAAAGGCGGCTTTTCAAAGATCATTTCCATCATTTATCGGATCTTTGCTTGGCTAAAGGGAGCAGAAAAGAGATAGCTAGAGGGCCCATGAACCATCAAGACAAAGAAAAAGGTTGAGACTGGTCCTGGACTTCGTGCCTAGTGTGTGGATTGGTCAGCATGTCAACTTCCGCAAGTCCTTCAATACACCGGAAGATTCCTAAGCGGACCTAGCCTTTGTCTTTGCGTCTAGTCCTTCCTTTCTTTCTACCCCAATGAGGAATTAGGCAAACTTTTGAGAGTTTTCTTTAGCTCGACCGAGTTGGAAGGTAGGGAGCTCTCTTGTTTAGATTCTTAGGGGCGGAGGGGAAGGAACTTCTTTATTTCGTAGAGCGGTGATGGTGGCGCGTCTTGGTGCATACGAGCTAGCCCCTTCATCGGACTCCATCGGCTTTACCGACACTCGTAGCTACGAGTTTAGCTCTTTAGAGACAGCTTTGAGTCGCCGTTCCTCTCTTCCTTTAGCGCTCGCTCTCCCGCAATCTATCTTTTTTTGCATGAAGTCACTCAAAGGTAGGCGATCAATAACAAGTTCTATAAAGAGAAGCGACGATGTATCGGATTGGTTAGCAAGTGTAGGTGGTATGTGCAAGAACAAAAGCTAGAGAAAGTCAATCCCTGGGCCCGAGCAAAAAGGGGAACTAACGTAAGTGAATCTCTCTTTCCTATGAGGTAGTCGCGGTAGACTCTTTTGACTCCACATCATTACTTGGTCCCTTCCACGTATACTAATGTTAGGTATATCCATCCGATTCATTGCTTGCTCTTTTCTTCTCATCAATTCTTCTATGGGGAACCCAATTCATGCCGGTCACTTGATTCTCTTTCTTTTGAATTCTCGTTTTGTCCTAGAAACTTGAATATCTTGATTTCGTCTTTTAGGTCAATCAAATACATTCCATTAGGGGGGAGCCCGTGTGAAGTAAGAATGGCATGGTAGTTCGTCGGGAGGTTGAAAGAATAGCTTTCTTAAGAGTAGAGCTGCAGGATCTGTCATCCATCAGTAGTCAAGAATAAAATAGGGTATCCTAAAACTAGGAATGGAACCCCGTCGGAACAAAATCCCACTGAAGTAGAGGCTTGTTCACACACCTCTGTCATTGTGGAGAAGTCCTGCTATCGGACGGAGATCTAAAAGGAACTACTTTCCGCCCTTCTTCTGTTATGTAAAAATGATTCTCTATTTTTCTTTTTTGGGTCCCTAAGCAACTGATCATGAAAATCTTACCGTAAGCGTACGATGTCAAGTTTTAGTATAGGTTTTGAAAGTAGGGATATCGTCTCCACAGGGATTGTTATCAAATTTTATACTAAGTACTATAACTAAAATAGCTTACTTCTATCTAGAGATCGAAAAGAGATGAATTTTTATTAAACTAAAAATAAACTAAAAATAAGCAACTAATTGGTTTAGACAATTAATCAAACACTTGAGAAATGAATTCTAGAGGGTTGATTTCACCTAGTTATCCCCTATGTTTTCAATCCAGTTTATTAATCACAAATCATTAATCTATAAGCCAATATTCCTACCGTTTATCACTTCCACTCTCGAGTGCCAAGTGATTCTAGGTTCCAATTTCTGATTTCGATATCTCTATAAAAATCATAAATTAAACCCTAATCCGCTCAATGAATATTCTATCACAGGCTTCAAAAGATTCATAAATCTCTCGATTCTATGAAACCCTAGGTTATGATATTCTATGGCCAGGCGTTCAATTACCTCTCTCGAGCGTCAAATTAAACACGCCAAACAATCTAAACTATTGATCAGATAATTCAGATGCAATCAAATTAAATAGCACAAATAGATTAATAAACATGCAAATTTCATAAACTGGAAATCAAAACATAGGTTCAAACGTAAGTTACATCAATCCCCTAGAAAAATAGGTTTAGCTCATAATGGATGTACAAAAATTCATGGAGAAATAATTATACATCTCAAGAAATCGGCAAAGAAAAACAAAGGAAGAATTGAGAAGAAAAGAGAAGGAATTCTCTCTGTGTCCAGACGAGAAGTGCCTCCAATTGCCGTCCCGAACCCTAGCTCTGAGTCTCTTGCCGTGCGTTGTGCTCAAAATAATGTCCGACCCCCATTATGTTCGTGACTTAACATATTTATAGGCTCGAAACCCTCGAAAACGCGTCCAAAAGCCCACGAAAATAAAGCCCAGATTCAGCCCCGTAGTCGCGCGCGCTGCTCATCATCTGCCGCTGATCGTTCGCTGGTTGCTAGCTTGGTTGCGCGCTGCAGCCCTTTGTGTGGGCGCTGCAGCGCGCCTGCTTTTCGCCGCCCCGTCTGTCTTCTTTGGTTGCGCCGTGCGCTTCGCCGCTTCTTTGTCGTGCTACATCGGCCTTGTAGCCTTGAGATGGCGCTAGCCGCAGCGCGCCCGCCTCGCTTCATTCCTCGCTTCTTTGTGTATTTTTGTGCGCCAGCTTGCATATAGGCGCTGCAGCCACCCCATGTTCAGCCCACTTTACTATTTTCGACCCCCTCACAACTGCAAGCTTTGGGGTCTTAGCGCTATGACTCGATCTTACTCGATATTTTCCCATTTTTCTGCCTCTAAAATGCGATCTCTACCATCCTAACACGTTTTCCATCGTTTTTAACCAATTTCGGCTTCCAAGATTAGTCCCGACTCTTAAACGACCACAAATGACACAAACTCGACTCAAACGACACTAAAATACCCGAAAACAACGCAAAATCCTAGTCTAGAGCACTCAATATATTGGTATAAAACCAACTTAACAAATACCCCCACACTTAGACGTTCGCTTGTCCTCAAGCAATTACAGACTCTAAAAATCGACAAACATGAAGGAAACAACAAATGAATACGACTGACTCATTTGTGTCTCAATTGACCTAATATGCGTCTCCATTGTGCTCATCTTAGTATTCAGACCATCAATCTGCGCCTCACTCCTATTCATTCGATTCCTGGTCTCTCCGATGAATGAGCCGAGCATCTCCTCAAGCAACTGCTTCTTTTCACCTCTGAGTGTATTGGAACTGGATGAGTTTGGATAACCCGAAGGTGGATTCAATACATTCCAGTTGTTGCTATAAGAGAGATTCTCATGATTTCGAAGTCCCGGGTGGTAGTGAGTTGGTAATGAATTACCTCGGTTATTAAAATCCCTGTTATTCACATAATTGACTTGCTCGGCCTCGTGAGTGGCAAACATGCGTGAACGGCGGGTAGGAGTGCGGCTTGGCGGTGGTGTGCTACCGTATTCATGATTGCCAATTGCTTTGTCGGACTCGAGATTTGAGCCCAAAGCGACATTGTATCAACTCAAGAACACCGCAACCGGCCGGTGTTGTCCTCTCGGAGGGCCATTGATAGCTGTTTGTGGCCATTTCTTCAAGTAAAAGTAAGGCCTCGATCGGTGTTTTAGCCATCAATGTACCTCCTAATGCCGCATCTAGTATCGTCCCTCGTATGCCCATTCACCCATTGTAAAAATATTGAACCCTCTCGCCAATCGCATATCCATGTCAGTGGGCATCTCCTCAACAGATCTTTAAATCACTCCCAAGCTTCATATAACGGCTCAAAATCAATGCATTGGAACCGGGCGATCTCGCTCTTTCGTTGGAGTGTCTTCTTTGGGGAGGGAAGAATTTTGCTAAAAACTTTTGAGTCGATCATCCCAGCTTCGCAATACTCCCCCAGGGGCGAACGTCTCGAACCACTTTGCTGGCCTTATCCCGAAGTGAAACGGAAAAGCCTCAATCGAATGGCCTCATCAGTCACACCATTCATCTTGATGGTGTCGCAAATCTCCAAGAATGTGGCCGATGTGTATTCGGATCATCCACCGGACTCCCCAAATCGATTCTCACAACCATGCTTATGAGGCCCGGTTTCAATTCGAAATTATTTGCATTAATGGGCTGGCGCACAATTAGGAATAGTTCTCGTTTACGATCGCGAAAAGTAATCCCGTGATTGCCCTTTCTGGTGTCTCAGGCTGTGGTGGCACATTCACGACCCGATTTCTGTTATTCTCATCATCCCCGCCTTCTACCATTGCTCGATTCTTTGCTCGCTTTGCTGCTCGGATTGCTGGAAGTGTCCTTTCAATCTCTGGATCAAAAGGAAGCAAATTAATATCTTTAGAATCTCGCATAAACAGACAAGTCAAATGAGAAAAACGAAATTATAATTCCTAAACTAGTCTAGATTAGGATTAAGACTACGTGGTAATAGTATTAGTTTAAAATAGGATAAAACAATCCCCGGCAACGGCGCCAAAAACTTGATCGCGAAAATCTTACCGCAAGCGTACGGTGTCAAGTTTTAGTATAGGTTTTGAAAGTAGGGATATCGTCTCCACAGGGATTGTTATCAAAGTTTATACTAAGTACTATAATTAAAATAGCTTACTTCTATCTAGAGATCGAAAAGAGATGAATTTTTATTAAACTAAAAATAAACTAAAAATAAGCAACTAATTGGTTCAGACAATTAATCAAACACTTGAGAAATGAATTCTAGAGGGTTGATTTCACCTAGTTATCCCCTATGTTTTCAATCCAGTTTATTAATCACAAATCATTAATCTATAAGCCAATATTCCTACCGTTTTATCACTTCCCCTCTCGAGTGCCAAGTGATTCTAGGTTCCAATTTCTGATTTCGATATCTCTATAAAAATCATAAATTAAACCCTAATCCGCTCAATGAATATTCTATCACAGGCTTCAAAAGATTCATAAATCTCTCGATTCTATGAAACCCTAGGTTATGCTATTCTATGGCCAGGCGTTCAATTACCTCTCTCGAGCGTCAAATTAAACACACCAAACAATCTAAACTATTGATCAGATAATTCAGATGCAATCAAATTAAATAGCACAAATAGATTAATAAACATGCAAATATCATAAACTGGAAATCAAAACATAGGTTCAAACGTAAGTTACATCAATCCCCTAGAAAAATAGGTTTAGCTCATAATGGATGTACAAAAATTCATGGAGAAATAATTATACAACCCAAGAAATCGGCAAAGAAAAACAAAGGAAGAATTGAGAAGAAAAGAGAAGGAATTTTCTCTGTGTCCAGACGAGAAGTGACTCCAATTGCCGTCCCGAACCCTAGCTCTGAGTCTCTTGCCATGCGTTGGGCTCAAAATAATGTCTGACCCCCGTTATGTTCGTGACTTAACATATTTATAGGCTCGAAACCCTCGAAAACGCGTCCAAAAGCCCACGAAAATAAAGCCCAGATTCAGCCCCGTAGTCGCTCTTTCCGCACGACGCTCATCATCATTCGCCGATCGTTTTCGCTGTTGCTGGCTTGGTTGGCCTGCAGCCTTTTTGTGTGGGCGCTGCAGTCACGCGCCGCCGCTTCTCGTCTGTCTTCTGGCTGTTGGTCATCAAGCCGCTTCTTGCTTGCCGTCGTGCTACATCGGCCTTGGCAGCCACTGAGATGAGCGGCAGCCGCGCCGCCTCGCTTATCTTCATTCCCTCGTTTGTGTATTTTGGCGCTGCAGCCTTGCATATAGGCGCCGCAGCCTCCCACCCATGTTCAGCCCATCAGACTATTTTCGACCCCACTGCGGGGTACGGGGTCTTGGCTGCTGCAAGACTCGATCTTACTCGATATTTTCCCATTTTTCTGCCTCTAAAATGCGATCTCTACCATCCAAACACGTTTTCCATCGTTTTTAACCAATTTCGGCTTCCAAGATTAGTCCCGACTCTCAAACGACCACAAATGACACAAACTCGACTCAAACGACACTAAAATACCCGAAAACAACGCAAAATCCTAGTCTAGAGCACTCAATATATTGGTATAAAACCAACTTAACAGCAACTAGTGACATTCCTCTTCTTCATTCTCAACAGGAAAGCATCAAAAAACCTTCCTTCCATATGGAAAAACCAACTTTCTTGAATAAGGATGAAGTTCATCCCACACGTACGCATCATGTACATCCCGCCTTTCTATTTCTATGTGTTATATACTTGTATGTAACTATGGTATGGATAGTGACGATATTCAACTGGTCTCACCTTTCGATCACTTCCTTGGTTGGAGCATTCCATCCAAGTGTCCTTTCTTCCTATAAGCATTCCCCTATCTCTATATCCATTTATCTTTGCTACCTTTCTAGGTAGTCTCGCTTTAGGCGTGGTAGTCGTGCTACTCGTTGTTCTCTTTAGTCAATGGGAGGAATAGAATCCCCGGATCTTTGCCTTATGCCTGTAGTTCCAAACCTTTCGCCAGTAACTGAATCGACTCTCCTCTAAAGAAAGGGGTGGGATCAAATCCTCAACTCCAAATCCCAAACGCTAATCCCATCGATCGGAACTGGCATCTAATCTAGCAGTTGTTCTCCTCTCTTTATCCGGATTCCGTTTCGGTGAAATCTCTCTCCGTTGAAAGGGAATTTCTTTCTCTTTACTTTAGGATTTAGGACAGATCGGATCATAACGCACTCTTTGCTATTTCTTACTCAGCTTTTTTCCGGTCTCGCAGCCAATGAGCCGAGTGGATCTCATGGCGGTTGTACTTGTACATCAAGTGAATTGGGTTAACGATGTTATGGGACTCCGACTCCAATACCACTTATTTTGCTGCCCTTTTCTCATATCTAAGCCAGGAGAGGAGGAATCAATAATATGAATTAGAGTCTCAAGTAGGGGGGCCGCTAAGCACCGAATGAAGTGAAAATCCAGTGATTGGGACTAGTAGGAAGAACATTTAGTATAATATAATCGTTCCCTTAAAAGCCAATATTCCCATCAACACCTTTTCTTTTATTGTCGATACGAAAGTTTGAGTGCCAATAAGCATTCCTTATAATCGAGAAAGATCTCGAGATCCTTGAAGTGTATTTAAATGAGTGGGTTTTCTCACCGGGACAACATTCTTTTTTTTTCTCGCTCGTTACGTTATCGATTTCCTAGGAATAAATACTCTTTTCTCGGTCTATCGGTCTACTCTAGTCCTTGTTCTCTGGAAGAGATCTCATTTAGAAATGCATTGAAAACCAATCAAATCCGTTTATGTTTCAAGCTTTATCTTGACAAACTAATGCGGGCGATCGTGCAACTCTACGACCTCGCAAGGCCATTCGGTAGAGCTCATTGGTACCGCACTTTCTCAATCGCCATTTTTGTCTTGATTAGCCTTCAATTCCATCTTAACGAAATTTTTTTATCTTCACAAGGATGAACGAAGTTCGATCATCTTTGGTCATTCAAATGACGAAAAAGTTTACATATTCGCTAAGAAAGAGTTCTATGAAGTTTACCTCTCTCGCGAGCTACTTCGTTAGCCCGATGCTACCCGAAGCTCTTAACTCCCCTCCCGATTCTCGTTGTTTGGTATTTTCCTATGATTCACTAATGGGATATTCATCTTAATGGTATTCTCGTACCCTCTCCTCAACTCAAAGAGTAGAGCTACTTATATTATATTTCCAGGGAATAAAACCTTTTCTTTGGCCTCGTGGCGTGCTTTCCATCTGCGTTCTATCCTTATAGAAGTAGAGCTTTCGATGTTTATCTCGTTCGGTGGGTTCTACCCTTATCCTTTTGTCTTAGATCTATGTGGTCCTCCGCCGTTTGATAAGACATCATCCCTAGTGTTTTATGAAGCGACTTGCCATTATTGAGTGAGATGCCCCTACCGTCGTAGCTTGTTTGCCAACCTAACTTGAGCACTTGGACACTAAAAATGCGCTGCCCCCACCGAGGCTTCTTCAGCCGGATTCGACAAATTCAGATTGAGATTGCACTTCCACCGTCCCAACTACGGTGTCAATTGTCCAACCACCGATACAGGCTCATTAGAAGTGGATCTTTCTCATCGATCCCCTCTTCGCCCTTACCGATAAGTGAGGCCTTGTCGCAGGACTATTCACCCGAGGTTCCACCACCGACTCAAGCAACCATCGTGAGTGGCACCACTTGCTACTCTCCACCACCGAGTGCTTCATGGAATCGGCATGAAAGGACTATCGGAGCAGAGGCGTGATGGGCATTTTATCGAAAGGAATGAAACTATTCGGAGTATTACTCTCTATTACGAAATACGTTTTGGCCCACTTGTTGTTTATCGAAAAGGAATGACTCTTTCTTGAAAATCAATCTCATCATTGTGACGACCCCCAGTCTATCAAGCTCTCACATCTTTGTTGATTATTTGCTTTCTCCGCCGCTTGTTCCCGAGAAAGCTACTAAGACAAAGGGTTTTCTCGGCTAGGCAAGTGGAAGTGACCGTGGTTTTCAATTATATAAGATAGTGGAAGTCACATTTGTTGGGCTACCAGGGCCCTATACTTTTGATGGAATTTCATCCACGTAACCAAGAACATATGAAATTGCCACCGTACCATGGGCGGATGTTGCTCGGTTGTTAATGAGCCCCTTTGCTCTTTTTGTGAAGAGCTCGGTGTCTTCAAATAGTGAGGTTGGTACAATCCCTTGGTCCTATGGGTATGGAAGGAAAGTAGTCCGAGGGGAGTTCAAAATAGGTAGGCTCTTCTTTACCCCCGGTCAGCGATAGCTTTTACCCATTCATTCATTTGTTCCGCCGACAAGTTACCTATTCTTGTTAGCATTGAGAAGCTAGGGACAAAGTAGTGCTATTGTCTCTGGGGAAAGAGCTTCATTCATAACTCCGTGGTGGGCGAGCAGTGAGGTGAACCGGTTTAGTAGTTGGGCACGCTCACTTCGGCAGGAGAAGGGGTGTTTGATCCTCGAAGAATGGCCAAGTCAAGTAGTTGGCCTAGTTGTTCCATATAGTATAAAAGGGATTTCACCGCTTTTCCGAGTCAAAAGACAAGTAGGGCTAGCTAACGGACAATGAGGATGAAGTGAAGGTTTATGAGGAAAGTCATTTCGAGCTCACGATAGTTCCATATAGGATATCGAGACCAAGAAGGTAGGGATCGAAAATGAGTAGCGTAGGTGATAGCGATAGGATGGTTGGATACGCGACAAAGAATGGCAAGGCACTCTTGACCCCGTCCGTAGGCCTGATGAATGTATGCTAGAGATCCCATGCGAGCAAGTATGCTTTGTTGACTGGGTGGTGGTTTGAAACAAGGATGAGTCACTCAGGGAGTCCGTCCAAGCTTGAAACTAATGCCTGGCTAACTTCTTGGGGTGAACAAAGTGTTCAGCCTCGAGATCGATCATCGTTAACGCCACAAGTGCTCGCCATTGGTCCACACACGAGTTCTCGAGTAAAGTCGAGCTTGGGTCGAATGAGATCGAAGAGGCTACTAGGGAAGATAGAAGCGATCCACAAATCAAACCACTATCCCATTAGCCGCTTCATGCACCAAACACTCTTAATAAGAAGCACGAAGCGGAAAGCTAGCCACCCCGATTCCTTTTTACTTAACTTTAGGCAAAGTGTCCATACGTTCTAGCGTGGTGCAAGAGAAAGAAAGTTCTTGTTTTACTATATTCCCTTTCATGGGATCGTAGTTGGTGGACTTCTTCAAAGTCTTTCCGCGGAGAGCACAAAAGCCGATTAATTAGGAAAGAGCTAAGAGGATGACTCGCCCTTAGCCCTCGTCTAAAACCTAGCAAAGAGACCGTTGTAAACCAAAACCAGGTGAACTAGAGCGAACAGGGAGAAGCAAGCAAATAGTCGCCCCATCCAATCCACCTCTAAGCGGGGAAGGTATTCCGATCTTTGATCCGCCGATTCGGAGCGATTGAAGCGAATACAAGAAGAGAATGCAAGGAAGCGACCAAGCAACTCCGATTTTGAATCAGGGCACTTGCGATATAAAAATCGCAGGGATTCGACTAGCTCGAACGTGGGAACGAATGCTTGAATGTGAACAAGCCATAGTACGGAAAGCGCGATCTTCATGATTGGCGTCTTCCATTCCAACTATTATAGTCAAAATTCTCTCTCGAACCCTAAAATCGGAACTTGAGAACCGACTATCCAACGACATGGAACACTTAGCATTGGCCTATAACTAAAATTCCATTTTATAGCACGCCAACAGGAGGGGCTTCTTACAAAAGCACTCCAACAACTCTCTTGAACTTGAAGAGAGAAGCAACTACTACTTATCCATCAAAGGAAAAACAAGCATCGACTAAATAGAAGGCCCTTGAATCTTATCGTTAGCCTATAGCGCTATCTACCCTTAAGACTGACTTAAGGGATGTCAAGAGAACTAACAATCGATGGACTGGAAGGGCGAGAGACATAAAAGACTACTACTAAAAAGATTTCCCACTCTTAGGTGGACTGGGTGGGATCGATAGAATAGCAAAGAGAACTCAATCTATAATTTCAACTTCTGTTCCTTCCAAAAACCCAAGTACGGCATTACCAATGGAAGAGCTTTTGAGTGGGCTTGAAATGTACACATACGAGTATTAATTAGCTGTCTTAGGTCCAAGAAGTAGTCACCCTTAGTCCAGGATCTAAAGAGTATCCTTAGGGAGATATGACTATCCATTTCTCTTTATTGAGCCAATCGACCACACCCTTTATTTTATTCCCGATTGTGCTTTTACGGTCTCGCCTGGGTTATTGACCGGTGCACAAGTTAGTATTTTTTAAAAGAAAGATAAAGATCGCTCCGTTCCCCTATTCAAAAGTCCGTCTACCCACCCTTGACGCACCCCATCTTTCAATCTCCACCATCATAATATACCGGACAACGATCCTCCATTCTACCCAAAAGAGGATCTGCTTTCTTGTCGCTGTAATACAATCTCATCTATGTTAGAGTCTTGGCTCATTGCTTGCCAGAAACCGCCTTGAGTGGACCCCTTTTACACGAGGCAATTTGTTCAAACTCTATCAGGATCTCGCCTTCACATGGTACAGAAGTTAGTTCCGGTCTCTATGGAGCAAATGAGGATGCATTTTTCACACGGTTCTACAAAGACCAAAAGAAAAAGTTTGGGAATCCCGGTTGACTCAAATCAAGAGCAGATGCATGAAAAAGCGTAGATTTCATCAACCGGGAGGAATCTAAGTTTACATCGTCCTCGAGTGATGTGAAATTGAATGCGGATAATGTACATATCTCTTTTCGGCTTAGTTGGTTCAAAGTTGTTCAAGCTAAGCCGAATCATTCCCTTCCTCTCGCTGTTGCTTTGTGATGGTTTGATCTACATCGAGACTAAAGGGGCAGTCCTACTATAATATAAGTAGGCGTCGAAAGAAATCGTAAGCAAATAGTTCATTTCAAATATTACTAAAAAGTAGGATCTCGATTCGTTTGCACCAAAAGGAAATATATCAAAAAATACGGTGGATGAAATGACGACTTCTCTTTCTTACAATTCAAGTCTTAAGCAAAATGGCAAATAAGGAACCTGGTGTCAACTCACCGAGAATGGCCTATGTTCCAAGAACCAATGCTACCAATACGGTCCGAACCTACTACGAAAGGATGCCCCGCCGAGAATGCGGCTATTGTGCAAAATGCACCGAGGCCGAGGCTGTGTGGCTACTTGGTTTGAGCGGTACTCATGAGGCTACCGCTGGACATTACAAAGGTGGATCGATCGGCGGGTTATAAGGTCATCCTATTAAAATAAAATAAATAAAAGGGGCCACATCAAGAAAACAAAGACTACGCTATCGAAGGGCTTGCTATTTAAGAAGTGGCTACATCACTGAAACTCTTTCTTTCATGACTTCTTTTGTCTTTCTTTCTTTCTTTGTGGACCTTTGGTCGATTCATCTGTTTCATTCCCGGGATTGGGTCATTGATCGTAGTTTAAAGGTGAATAGCCCCATTCATACATAGGGAACCGGCCTTGATATAAAGAGTCAAGTTAGACTGTTGGGAGACCTATGAAATGAAGGAATAGTTGACGAGAGAAAGAAGAGGCCGACACCGAATTCTTCCCCGATCTTCAACTTGGGGAGCCCAAAGCGAAGAGATTGAAATCTCTTTCTTTTCATTTGTCATTTGAAAGAAGAAAACTTGTCCTAGTCCTACTTGCACGCACTTTCACGAATCGATAAATAATACCTTTTAATCTCATTCGCCTAGCTAAAAGTTGGTGTTCTCTTATTTGAATTTAAGCTATTTCTTCTTCGATTGATGGAGCAAACTTTCCCTGGACATTCAAACAGAGGAGATCAACTCGGGCTTTCGTTCCCTCTTTTCTTTCCTTTCTCTCAGAGTATAAGGCAAAGCCTTTGACATTCCTTTTCATGTGCCTTGAAGTAAGGTAGGAGAGGGAAGCTTGATTAAAGTTAGTTGGAGCTACCGTCTTCACTTTTATCCACTGGAGGTGGAGCTATGAGGAGCTGCCGTGATTGTAAAACTAGTTCGAAGCGCCTATCCCTTCGTCCATGGGATCGTGTTCCTTTCTCAAGCCCCCCGGGATAGATTCCCCCAATGCGACGATGGTGTAGCTGTCTTTCTTTCCTTTCGTCCGAGTTCAACCGCCGCCCTTCTTCAAGGGTTCGACATCGATCAAAGGTCGGTAAAGATTTGTATTTAGCGTAGTAATCAAGTCCTTTCTACGAGGTTTCTATCTCGAACACATGCTCTCACGGAATTAATGGCTATCATTGAACTCAAAGTCCAACCTTCTCAAGACTCATGCTAGATATTCGGACATGTCCGAAATAGACCAGCTTGTTCACTCGGAAGGTTTGAAGCCCTGGGGCGCAAATAGAGCCGCAAGGCCAAAAGGTGGAAGACCTCAATGCCGCGATGGGAGCAATCGAGCGCTTGATGGACTATCACTCCGAGCCCCGCAACAATAAGCGAAGACAACGAGCAATGCCCCAGACAAAAAGGGGGGGCCAAGTCCTTCAAGTCTAGTAGATTTGGAAAAGGTGGGGAGACATCCCACTCACAGGGGAGCTTGCAAGGGAGTTCCAACAAAGGGAAGCCCCATCAGGAGAACAAGCAGAGCACGTTCCAGAACTGAGCAACTAGAACTCGACTTAATAGCTGGTGCCCTTTGATCTAATAAGGGGATCAAATCGAAGAATGAATTCCATATCGCTAAATCCATCATTGGCATCACTTATTTGATAGGCGATGACCGAGCCGACTTATTCTTTCTCGATGGTCTAAGCTGGTGTGCCAACCTCTTCCTTTCCTTGTTCCCAACCCTCACACGATGGTTCGACCCCTTCATAAGTAATGGAATATGGCACAAGCGAAAGATGAACTGCTACGAAGATTAGGAGAGACTAAGACTTTGATCTATCGGAAAAGGCCTATCCGTGCTATCCTAAGATGAGGGAAAAAGGAGACCGGGAACTTCGCCTAGCCTATGAAAGGGGCTCCTAAAAGGAGTCACATAGCTAAAACTTCCATGGGTTCCACTCCCAAGCGAGACCCGAACAAGGAAAAGGAAAAGATGAATTCAACCTAAAATACGGGTAGAAACAACTTGATCGATTTGAATCTCTCTTTTAGGAATGGAAATCAACAAACAACCAAAAAAGACGGGAAAACAGAAACTTAGCTGAGATGACGGAGAATGATGAAATATCGTAAGAGAAGAAATAGAGTAATCAAGAAGGAGAAATCTAGTTTCTTTACTTTGGGTAGCTAAAGGGTTCATGCGAGAAAAAGCTTTCACCTCACACCACAACCGGGGTAGGAGGTAAACAATCGACATAAGGTCCCGCCTCCAGGGCCTATTTTATATAATATGAAAAACATCGTGCAAAAAACTAGCCCATGGTAAAGCTATGGAATCAACAATTAACCATGGTTACAACTCCTTCAATGACCCTTATCGGACTTAATTGCTTTGCTTTGGAGTCTCTAATCATAGACATAAAAAGTACTCAATAGCTCGGTGCAAAAGTAATGGAGCTTCCGACATCGATACGATTGAGGCTTGGGTGGGGCTAAGCGAGGACTTCTCAATACTTATTCAAACATCAAAGCGGTCCTACCATCCAGCGTAGAGTGCCCGAGATTAGTTAGGAAGCTCAAAAATATTTCCACAATAATGTTATGATCCACGTAGATAAAAAATTAACAATGATTTTAATGCATTCAAGAATGCAGTCAAATGGTGACTCATCGTTCATTAGCAATGATGAACCTTTTTCATTTAATAGCTTTTTAGTCAATAAGGTCAATATGATACGGAATTTCACTATGCGGCCAGGTTTGGACCTTCTGTCACTTTCTATCGAGGTAGCTATCCATTCTTGTCGGCAATTCACAAAGATCCCAACACGATTTGGACTCGAATAAATCTTCTTGCTATTCTTCTTCTCCCGATGGTGATAATCAAAAGAAAGACAAGAGACCAAAGATAAAGAAATTAATACGACAAAGGTCTTCGATAGGAAAGTCGTTTCGATCCAATCCATTCTTGGGGTCAAATAAAGACAAAAAGGATATGTCATGACCTAGCACGACAAAGCACTCTCCGAGGGCATGGAATGTCTAATTTTTTGGTCCAATTTTCTATAATATTGTTCTTGGTCGCTCTGTCGTTTTGGTTGTTGCGCTGCGGCCTAAATTTTGATATGCTTGTACGAAACCTTTTCCGTAAGGGCCTCCGCTTTCTCATTAGTCGGCTCGGTTGAGGATGGAAGGGACCTCTTTCATTTTTTCTCGCTAACTCATTGTGTTGAATGGGTCTTCTCTTTCATGGAGAGAACCTTAGGCTATACGTCGGAGACGATCGAAGTGGTGCTAGTTCTTGAAGCAACCTTCTTTTGATCTCAATGTCTCCACAAATCGAACAAGCGATGTGTATGAGCAAACGAGGAGGAAATAAAAAGCCAAAAGCAAACTTTAGCCGACCTGCTAGACCTGCGATTAAGAAGGAAGCACGAAATATCCTCGACATCCAAAACCTACCTTTGCCAACAAACGTGGTCGAAGAGCTAATCGTGCGAATTGGTAGCAATAAGGCATGGGCGAAAACGACCACAATACGCCATCGAACAATTTTAGAAATCTCAAAACGTGGTTAAGCCGGCGTGTCAAAACGCGGAGGATGAGACCAAGGGCCGTATGGCCATCCGAAGTGAAATTAGAGCTATTATTCAAGAATATAGGCATAATGATAGCGAGAACTAACTTTCATTCCCATCGCCGACGAATAATAGGTACCCCCACCCGAGCGAGTTAGTGAGCCGTGTAATAGGAGACCATTTCGCGCGTTCGGGGGCACTTGAGTCACCGCACGGCCCGATAGCGTCTTGACCCCATCCGATTTTGGGCCAATTCCCCCTTCGTACTACCAAAAAATGAGATTCTTCCCGAATCCGAGTTTTTGCTCCAACCATTACCAAACTAATACCTATTCCGTTTAGTACTTCAGTGCTGCTTCATTGCGTATAATGTAAATTCCGCAGCCGGATCAATTCCAACGAGCATTTCAAACTAGTACTTTTTGTAATCGACTTATAGCTTCTTCAATAAACGCTGGTTTTTCGATCAAGTTTTGAATGACTTTCTAGTTAGATCGTTCTGCGTTTCGGATATGAAGTCTCATTCAAGCTTTAGACAAAGGTGCTATTAAGATATTGGGCCCTTATGGTATCTCGTACACATTCCGACGATTGGCGAGCGAATAAGTCAACTTTAAAGTGGATTTGTTGTGCGAAGAGTGCGTTATGACCCGTGGCTCGCCGCACTGTGGGGGCTCCTCCGTTGTGGGTAAACGGGAAACCCGACTCTACGAACCTCGAGGAAAGGCTACACAAATCGTAGGGCGTTAAGATCGGAGCTTTTTGTAGTGCTAGCAAGAATGCAAGTGAATGAATCCCATACCCTAGCGAGTGCAGTGCTTACGCCCCTTTAGAGATAGAGGCGAGCAAAAGAGCTTCTTCTTCCATTTTTAGATCTTTAGATTCGATAATAGAGTCCCTTTACTTTCTATTAGTTATATTCTATTAGTCAAGCGCTAGCGCTTTTATAAGGTTAGGGGCCGTGGCTCTTGCGCTTGCCGCTTTGTCTACTTCGCGAGCCTTCAATACCCCGTTCCAGAACTTCCTTCTTTCGTCCGTCACGAGGCTGTAAAAATAGAGAAAAGGGCGGCTATCTAGCGGGAGTCATTTCGGTTGTATGCCACGAGGTCCCTATGGACAAGGGGACAAGTGAATCATCGCTTTTGGGCGTAGGCAACCCTCTACCATCTATCCCATTGCATTCCATCGTCTCGTATTGTACTATACCGTATCAGACCAGATAGATCTATTGAGTGAGAGAAAGGGAAAAAACTCTAAAACTATATTCTTAACTATTGATTGGGATCCCTATTCATTCCTAGATTCCCGTCACTACGGATTGATTGTCCCTACCTAACTACATGGTAGTGGTCTAGGGAGCGCAATTGCTAGAGCACGGAGAATGAAGAGTAATGATTTCAAAAAGAGCAAATGACGGACGGACTATAGTGAGTCTAGTGACTACTAGAGTAGAGTTAAGTCAAAAGGTATGGTATAGCAAACGACCTTTCGAGCGAGCCTCCGGATCTCCCCGTAAACCCCCATGATGTGGTAAAGGGAGGATATTAGGGGAAGCAATGAGTGGAGATTCCCCTGCAGAGAGCCAGATGAGGGGAGACCTTCACGTCCGTTTCGGAGGGCGGGGATATCCCGACCCTACTATCACTATGCCTTTGCAATGTTACTTGGTTCAACTCTATTTGTGACCTTTTCTCGTATGTGGGACTCTCTATCTTCTTGGGTAGATAATCGATCGTCTTTCATTTGGATAGTGATTAGTTTTTATAATAATAAGTCAAGTCAAGAATAATAATCGAACAGGAGGAGCTTACTAGGATGGCTTGGTAAGCAAGCAATCCGTTATGTAGGCACAAACTCCCAGTTCTTTCTCTTATTTCTTTTTTAGTTTAGTGACAGTTCATCAAAAGAATTGTCCAAGATTGCTAGATCAAGCACACGACGCGCATAGTCTTAAGTCCAAGAGCGGGTTGTATCCTCTTCAAAATTTCTACTATTTCTTTGCCTCCCTCTTCTTTTTTTAGAGATCTCCTTGTTCTCTTCCTTTCCTCCATACCTTCGCCGCCTTCTTCATCATCTGGTTCCATCCTTCAGTGATAGATGCAATTAGACTACTCTAGTCCTACGAAACGAGCCAATAGAGAGTGGGGAAAGGGACAGATTTGAGACTACCGACGTCTCTAGCGCTGTTGAGCTAGGGTTTGTTCTTATTCTTTTGTGAACATTAACCGAACCATTACCTCGATTCAGACTAGAGAAGGAATTCCCGTGTTAAAGGAATCAGAATCGGGTAGCCTTTCCTATTGATGAGATCAAGCCAAAAACAAGCAACCCAAAGGACAAGAGTCACCCAATATGTAGCACGACCGTTAGAGCTTTGACTCGCCTTTCTTGAGTGTAGTTCGTATGGATAAATCTTCCTCAGGGATAAACAATCAACATCTTACTAGCGACTCCGTTGTTTCCAAATTTAAGGTCTATAATAGCCTATAGCAATTGTGGTTGTAGCTCAATCGCTTAATCTTCGTTCATCCCCTTTTCACTCGGCAAATGTGTCTCCGCGTTAGCGATGTGGCAATCGGTGTCGTGTCAAGCACCTTCCTTCCTTAAGGAAGTCTGGCGATATAGAATAAGTCTTTGGCATATATAATATAACCAAAGATCGGAGTAATCGTCTTCCGCTAAAGCAATTGTAGAAGCTCCATCTCCAATTAATGTAGCAGACTTATAACATCCCCCCTCGGGTGACCGAACTACTGCAAATTCCTTACAACTCGTGCCCCATAGCCTTTCTCTTTGGCTATTCTAGCTCTCAACATCTTTCCCATCTCTCCTTCGTTCTTTATGGCAACTAGTGAAATGTAAGCTAGATTGCCCCTTGGCTTTGGGTTGGGATACGTTGAATCCGTTCACCGAGTTCTATTTTCACTACTCCTTGCCCCCCTCTTTCATCTTTCTATCCACTGCTAGAGAGTTGGATAGATGTTTTGGCTTTATCCTTTTCTCGGGTTCCTAGCCCAAAGGTTCTGTGGTTCGAGAGAGAATTCTTACTATAATAGTTGGAAGGTAATCAAATCAGTAGAATAGAATGTTGCTTTCCGTACTATCGGTTGTTCACATTCAAGCATTCGTTGGTTCAGAGTTGGCAAAGAGAATCAGAGAAAGGGTAGTTTAGTCAACAATCATGACCATGGGAACATTTGTTCGCTTTCTATGTACCCCCGAATCTACTAGTCATCGCCTTTGGTGGGAAATTATCCGAGTCGGTTATTCCCGATTGAAGAAAGGAAAGAAGCCTTGATCCCAAGACTAGCTACGGATTGGATTCTTTCTTTTATCCGGACTGACTCTAATCGTGATTTTTACTCTATTACTAGCCTCTGTCGCAATAGAAATCGAGAATAGAGGTGACTTCGCTACCTTTCTCGGTGAAGAATATTCATTTCTTTCCAGCTTTGGTCACATAGGCTTGAACCACTCCGTTATCCATGTTCCGGATCATTCGTATCCTAATCCTATTCATCTCACCAAAACTCGTAATAAATCATCATTTCCAACCATCCTGTTACAGGGAATCTTTGGATATAAGTTTGAAGGGAGTGCCTAAAACAAAAAGTAAAGTAGATCCTACCTAAAGGAGCATTCGCCTTTTTCCGAAAATAAGGAAGAGGAAAGAAGATGCTCAACCGATAGGGAGAGGAATGGAGTTGTGAGGTCCGAGGTCAACGGTAATATGTCACCCCGCTTTAATGAGGGTACTCTTTCCATTAGAGCTTCCGACTAAACAAATATGCCTTCATCCATTTTGACCATCTTCCGTTCTTTTTGCTTTAGAATGAAATTACTTTTGCAAAATTGCCCATTTTGCGAAATGATTTCGCCAAAGATCTAGACCGAGAACTATAGAAGCGAAATAGACCGAAAGCGTATTTACCTACCTACCCTACCCGTATTTCTTTTTTACACCTAACAAGAAAGTAAAAAGCAGTTGCTCAATATAGATCTTTAGCCACGCCATTGAGTAGCTCTCGCATTCGCATGGACTGGTGACATGATGAGAGCTACAAACACGGTTTATAAAAGTTTATTTCTTGAATGAATCTCGTAAGATACCCATTTGAGATCTGTGCACGATAGCTGACCGAGGTTTCCAAGCAAGGATGCCGGAACCAACCCCCGCCAAAGAAAATTAAAGAATCAAACAAACCTCTAAAACAAACCGGATATCCCTCCAAAATGAATATACGATTCCATCTATAAAGCGAAATGATTTTATCCTAAAGTTTCTTGGTTAATTTTCGGAATCCGGACTTCTATAGGGTGAGCGCCAGTAGCGCTTCTTCTTACTCTTCCTTTAGCTATCTTGAAAGGGAGCTCTTGAAGTCAATTTGGTAAAAAGATAAAACATTGTGATAAGAAATATGAAAATATTCGGAGTAATTAAAAAAAAGGTTATTAAAATTAATAAATGAAAGATCAAACATAAGGACAAAGCCCGATCCTTTCATCCACAAGATCGCATAATGGGGGCAACGCAGAAGAAGAGTGAATGCAAAGAGGGCCCATTCTTTTACTTACAATATCTGCAGTCGATTCCTTGTTCCATTTGTCGCCATCTCCTTATCTTTCTTTTGTGAGAAAGTGGTGAATAAAAATCCGCACTATTGAAGAGGTCTTCGCTTATCAGATTTCCTTACGGATGCTACATAAGCACTGTGCGATAAGGGTTGTTTTAAGGACATTTCCGGACATTCTCCTTGTGGAATAAAGGCCGTAGAATGGGCTAGATGGAGGAGAGAGCGGGGAAAGTCGAGCGCCGCTTTTCTTTTCTCTCGTTATGTAAATAGAGGGCCGAGGAATAAGTGCAAGACCCTCAACAAAAACTGATTAAGATGATTGATAAAGTGTTATCGGATCGCTAGTTGTTGAGAATCAGAAGCGATGACATCTTAAAAGCCGAATTAGTAAATAAGACGGCTAGTGTTATGGCCCCAATCAAGATCGCACCCGTCTTAGGCTTAACGAATGGGGACTCATGCGGCTAACTTTTAAAGCTTCATGAGTTTCTTTTTTCCCCCTTTCGGATGCCTCAAGTAATTTTTTTAATAACTTCTTTATTTTTAGCCCATCCAAGGCACACGGCCCCAAATAAATAAGAAATATATGGCGATAACGGCCCACATCAGTCTGTCGCACGGTTTTACTCTCCCTCACAGATACCCTACCCTCTGGCCGAGCGTATAAGAGGTTTGTTTGGGAGAGAGTGGCTGAAAGTGGGTCATTTTCATCCGGGACGTGGTAACATTTTGCCCTTCATTCGGATCCTGAAATTCCATTGAGGGTCACGAATCCTAGAAGCTTATAGATGAGTCCTTTATTCCGAATGGCTAGTTTTTTTAGTGAATAGTGAGTCGTTCACCTACTTGCACGCTTCCTAGAAAGCACGCTATCCTTTCTTTGCCCGCTACCACATGGACCGGCTCCCCAGGTAAAGGGCACTTAAACGCTCTGATCAAGAAGTCAAAAAGTAAAGCGGTGATACGGCTTGATGTCTTAAGTCAAAAGGATAAAAAAGGCAATGTTACAAGGTCAAGCGCACTATCGCTCGAGAACGTGATCGGGCGGAAGACGCGAAAGATGCTCGTGCCAAGTAAATAAGTGGGTTCCTTCTTTTCTTACCCTTACATAAAAACGCTCGTCTTCACGGAATTTGTCATCCAATGACCGAAACAAGGAGAGCCGAACTATGTTTGTTTCGGGATCGGAAAGGTTGGCCAATCGATCAAAGATGATCGCTCGTAGCCATGGAGGCTACGATTAGAAGACCCGCCTTCGAAAAGATAGACACAAGGTTGCTTGACTAGCGGAAATGGTATCTTTGTACGACTTGACAACTTCAACAGACAAGGACGGGGCCGAGACTGCACATAGAACACACCACCATAAGTCTTAGGAGGGGTCCGTGGTTGGAAACACGTTCCAGTTCCTTACCTATAATTACCCAGTTAGACTCCTTACCCCAACCAATACCATGAAAGTCCTACCTTACCATAAAACTACCAAAATAAAAAAGCCCCCAGAATCCAAGAAAAGTGGGAAGTGCAAGCCCGAATGAAAAAATGAACTAAAGGTTTATTTTAAGCAAAATAACACCCTGGGGGGTGTGGGTTTAGGGTTCAGGGTTCAGGGTTCAGGGTTTAGGGTTTAGGGTTCAGGGTTTAGGGTTTAGGGTTTAGGGTTTAGGGTTTAGGGTTTAGGGTTTAGGGTTTAGGGTTTAGGGTTTAGGGTTTAGGGTTTAGGGTTTAGGGTTTAGGGTTTAGGGTTTAGGGTTTAGGGTTTAGGGTTTAGGGTTTAGGGTTTAGGGTTTAGGGTTTAGGGTTTAGGGTTTAGGGTTTAGGGTTTAGGGTTTAGGGTTTAGGGTTTAGGGGGGTTTAGGGTTTAGGGTTTAGGGTTTAGGGTTTTTAGGGTTTAGGGTTTAGGGTTTAGGTTTAGGGGTTTAGGGTTTAGGGTTTAGGGTTTTAGGGTTTAGGGTTTAGGGTTTAGGGTTTTTTTTTTTTTTTTTAAACAAAATAACACCCCGGAGGGTGGGGGATTGAGGCGTGATCCCCTACCTGTATATCAAATAAACAAAGTATCATACAGTGTTATGTCCCGTTACAGCGGGAAGAATCAAAAAGCAAAATGCCTATCACTACGACATCTATGCTATATCGAGAGAATACAAGGAGAACCAATGATCTATGAAAATCTGAAGCTCGGATATCCCAGCTGGTCCATCCGAATGAGCGCAAAGAGGTGGTGAGAGGCCGTGCCCTCATCAACAATATGACTGCCAAGGGCAGCCGCTCCCAAAGCCGCTAGGTGATCTGCTGGTCGATTCCCCTCTCTGTGAATGTGGGAAATCGAGTACTGAAGATCCCTCAACATGTTCCGAATGCGAGTCAATGTATCTTGAACTGCGCCAAGAGCGAGGCCACGAAGTGATCGTGGTGACCACCGCCGCTGCGTCCAACTCGATCCAAATCTGAAGTGAGATCTATCGGGCATGCCGCAATCCCATCTCAAGCGCTAGTAGCTCGGCATGAAAGCTAGACACCGCCTGGAAGGAACGTGAAACGCCAACATAAGTCGCCCAAATGATCCCGTATCAATCCCCCCGCCGCATCAATGTGCCGGATCAAACGCGAACCATCCGTGTTCGACGATCGATGGAGTGGAGCTCGCCAAATCACCATCTTCGGCTGCGTGGAACTCTGTGTGAGCACTCCCCGCAAAAAGCCAACGGTAGGGAAGCATCCGGACCAATCGATGGGTTCGACGCCGACCAAACAAGGATCCGAGATACCTCTCCACCGCCAAATAATGTGAGATGCCAAGAAAGGAATTTGTCGATGCTTGACACTATTCCTTTCCGTCCGGACAAACCATAAAATCAAGCGGGGAACCAAGAAACTCAAGTGCCTCGTGTGTGATCCGTGTGTGCGGTTCCTCCAAAATGAAATGAACAATATCATATCGGTGGTGTGTGGAAGTGTAGTGTCAAACCAAGGAAGAAAGTGATTCCACACGGATTTGAAAAGTATCATTCATCAAAAAGAGGTGAGGATAGATTCGACACGAGGAGAAGAATGTGGATTATTCAAGCAACACCAAAGAACGTGAGGCAAGGGAAGTGCCACGTGCCGGAGCTTGATATCCACGGAAAGACGATTACGAAGGAGGCGCCAAAGGAATATGGAGATAGTAGGGATGAGAGCATCGTTCCAAATGGCACCATGCGAGAGGTTACGAGCATTTCTACCCCGAGAGAATCCCAAGCGAAAGACATAGAGAACCCACCGTGAGAGGTAAGCATCCACCGCATGATATCCACGGACCCGAGAATCGGAACCCCGGAAATATCCTCAATGAGACTCTCGGGAAGCCCACATCCGGGAAACCAAAACGATACAATCTATCCGATCCCACTCACCATCGCGAATAAACCAATCAAGCGTCATGTGCCCCAAAGGTCGATCCAAACAATGATCCGCATAGCGGCTTTGTGTCCAAGCCAAATATCATCCCGGACCCGGCTACCACTTGCAAATAGAGTCCAAAAATCCGCTCCCGGGCCCGAATACCGACCCGCCTCAAACGCCTCCACTGATGACTATCATTATGTGTTCTGGGCTCTGAGGAGACAAAAGCCCATTGTAACGATCTTTGCGATCGGGGTGGGCCCAAAGAGAATGACCCTCACGTAACCTCCACCACGACTTATGGCGGGCGTCGGCAATATCGAGAAAAGTCGGCGCAACCCCAAACCACCCTCGAAAATAGGGTGGCGAGATATCATCCCAACTAATCCGGTGAGTCTTCTTACATCCCGTAGGAGCCCCGGAAAGAATCTAGCCATGATCTGCTCCAAGCGATGAAGAAGCGTCTTTGGCGGCCGCATGACACGAAGAATATGCAGCGGGTGGCCATTAGCGTGCTCGAATAAGAGCAAGCCTACCACCAAAAAGGACAGTGCCGTCGACCACCCCGCAACTCTATCCAACATCCTCCTGAATCACGAGGAGGAAGAGCTCTTTCGTCATTTGCCCCTTGAACAAAGGGACACCCAAATAAGTCATCGGCAAGTCATCGCGGGCGAAGCGATCGGCTTCGTGCACCATGTGCTCCCACCCGTCAATGTAACGTGGGGCCAAAAAGAAACTACTCTTACGTACACACGACCCGGTTTGCCCGAAGTAAGTAGCGAATAGTGCTCGAAAAGTGTCTCAACGTGACCAAACCATCCTCGGGCATACGCCCTAGTGAAGATAACCACATCATCAAGCATAGGCGGATCGTCACGGAAAACCTCGTCGCGTCCGATAAATCATATCTCGGTGTCGGCTAATAGTGGAATCAAATCCCCGGGATAAATACTCGCCGAACAAACAAAGCGGGGAGATAGAGATCCCCTGCCGCGATCCCCCCGAGTCGAAGGAAAATATCGAAGGGATACCATTAACCAGAAACAGAGAAGCCGCGATGCTCAATACAAGCGCCAACCATATCAATCCATCGAGCGGGAAGCCCATGTGAATCATAGTCGTATCAAAATCCCACTGCACCTATCATAAGCTTTAGCCATATCGACTTCATCACCACATTAGGAATATCCGTGGCTAAGTGATATCATGGATAAGCTCTGCGCGCGAGCAATATGTTATCGAGATGACACGGCCGGTGTGAAACCACTCTGATTCGGCGACACAATCAAAGGGTAGAATCGAGACCAACCGCGCGTTCATAATCTTGAGATAATCTTATTAAATCACGTTACACGAAGGCTAATCGGCGAAACTCGATCCACTTCCGGGTGAGGAACCTTCGAATGAGAACTATAGATGTAGCGTGAACGTGGGCGGCATGAGATTTCCCGAAAAAAGTCAACCACCGCATCCTCAACATCCGTCCGAAAATCCCAACGATCTTTGAAAGAACAACGATGAGAAACCATCGGGCCACGAAACACTAGACGGATCAATCCCAAACACCGCATCGCGAACCTCCTTAGCCGCGTCGGCATAGCACAAAGTCCATCAAGATCAACGGAATCGGGAAGCCGGGAAAGAACTCATCAACGGGGAGTCGGATACTCCAAGTCGGAAGTCAATAAGGACTTAAAAGAAGCGAAAGTTGCCGACTTCGAATCTCGAGAATCTGTGTGATCGTCACCCCATCATCGTCAATCGAGTGGATCCTAGCGCGACACCGCTTCTGCTTAACAAATCCATGGAAAAACTTAGTGTTGCGCTCCCCCTCGACTGCCCACTTAACTGCAGCTTTCTGGCGCCAAAAATCCTCCTCCATTTTCAAACGAAGCTCGTACTCAGGCCACACACAACGATGTAGCTCGGCCGATGCGTCGTGACGGATCACTATCATAAATAGCACGAGCCACCGAAACCGCCTCATCGGCCAATCTAATCCGATCAAAAACATTACCAAACGTCTGGTGATTCCAAATCTTGAGTCTGCGTTTGACCCTATTCAACTTGTGCTGCAAGCTCCTCATTCCAAAACAACCAGTGGGATGCCCCCATACTTCCTTGACAACCTGCAAAAAAGTATGGTGACGTATCCACATATGCTGAAATCGGAAAGAAGAACGAGGCACATGCGGTACAAACTGACAAGATATGAGTAAAGGAGCATGATCGGAGCGAACCACGAGATAAATGCGTAACAACAAAAGAAGTAAACATATCAGGCCCGATGTTCATTATACAAAGCCCTATCAAGCCTCTCCTGAAGCCCACCTCTAGCCCACGTAAAGATAGACCCCTCACACCCGCATCAAATAACTCACAATCCGCAATCATATAGGCAAAATCTAGCATCTCATCAGACCTATCAGAAGTACCACCAATCCTCTCGTGACCATGCAAAAAAATGTTAAAGTCACCACTAACAAGCCAGGGTAACCCCTCCATACTAATCGCAATCTCACGCAAGGTATCCCACAAAACATATCTAGCTACTCTATCACATTTAGCATACACAAAAAGTCAAATAAATAGGTTGAGGCAACAAAGCGGATGTCAACCTACAATGTAAAAGTTGTGCATGATCAACAAGAATGTCAAAATGTAATTGAAGCGTGAGACATAATCCGGATATGATTAGAACAATTAGATAAGCCATCCTCAAAGCCAAATCTCGACAATAGAAACTAAACTCGAAAGGCAAAGTCATAGGTTCTAAAAGCGCAACAAAAGGCAATTTATGATGAGAAATTAACGCATGCAAATGACGTTGGCTACCGGATTAGCAATACCCCTCACATTCCATGTTAAGAATTTAATCGACATAATTAACAATTAGAATGAGAAGAGGATTTAGAAACACCGATCGATTGTGGGGTCGTTGGCTCGCTCCTCCTTTGTAGAAAAATTATGAACCAATTTGCCCGACTTTGTAGTCTTCTTTGTCGATTTCGAGACTTTGTCAACCCCGGGTTTTTGATTTTATCCGACCGATCAACACCAATATCATTTTTACCCTTATGCAATTTTGTGACAATTTTCCTATCATCCAAGCCGTTGAAATTGGCATCACTTTGTTCAGTGCTCATCAATTGTATTTGGGCCAATAGAATCCATTAATCCCACCTCTGTATAATGTAAAATGATTGCTAATGGGCGGATCCAAAGATTGTTGAGTGGATCGAAAGGAAAGGCACCGGCGAGCAAGATGAGGCAAGCGATGGAGTGGGCTTGGCGACAAAATGTTTGAGGTGGGGCGAGGATGGTGGGCGGAGGAGATGGTAGGGAGCTAGACTCGGATCCGGTGGCGAGAGGAGGAGGATCTGGGCGAGTGCTAGAAAAATACTTGGGCCTCATTAAGGCCACAAGGATGGCCCAACAAATAATCCCATCCGGTGTCGTCCATATTGGCGAATCAATTTCAGCAGAGTGGGGGTGGTGTGGTGGGTCCAAATGAGGTTATTTGCTTTGGTATTTGCAAAGGGGACAAACAAACATCATGGCCCACATCCTTGGGACCGTGGCACGCGTGAGGCGAGAAAGGGGGATGGGCCATTCTTGATTATTGTGTCAAATTCCAAAGTGTCTTTGGAGGGAATCAACCTCCTTTTGAGGAGAAATGGGCGTGGGCCCACGTGAAATCCCATTAGGGGAATGATTAAAGCTCAATTCATCATGCAGCACTACATTGTGGACGGTTGGGGCAAGGGATGGGTGGTGTGGTGGGGCCAAGGTGTCATTATTAGAAGAATGAGTCAAAGAAGGCAAAAAAGCACATGGACCCACTCCACAAGTGGACGTCCAAATTGGTGATGGAGAGGAAAGAGATTTTGAATTGTGATGGAGGGAATCAACTTGCTTTTGAGGGGATATGGGCGTGGGCCCCCTTGGAATCCCATTAAGGGAACAATTAAAGTTCAAATGATCATGTGGCGCCAGGTTGTGGAGTTTGTGGACGGATGGAGTGGAGGATTGGTTGTGTGGTGGGGCCAAGCAAGCATTATGAGATGAATGAGTCAAAAAAGCACATGGGCCAACACCACAAGTGGGCGTCCCCAATGATGATGAGGAGGAGAGAGAATTTGTAGTGGGCTTGAGGGAATCAATGTTATGTTGAGGAGAAATGGGCGTGGGCCCACTTGGAATCCCAATTAGGGAATAATTAAAGCTCAAGTGATCAATAGGCGCCAGGTTGAGGACGGATGGTGAGGAGGAAATGTTATGTGGTGGGGCCAAGCTAGAATTATAAGAAGAATGAGTCAAAGAGAGCAAAAATTGCTTTTGCCCACTCCACAAGTAGGCGTTGCACATGGTGATGAAGAGGAAAGAGAATTTGGCCCTTTAATAAAATTGTAGTCATCTCCCACTTTTGTAGCAAGGATGGGAGACAAAAAAGCATCATGCCCCACATCTAAAATGGGCGCCCCACGTGGGTCTTGCATAGGAATGGAACCAATTTTGTTGCTTTTGTCAAAGATCAAAGTGAGGTGGTCATCAGCAACCTTTTTTCCATGGAAAGGTAAAGTGGTGGGCCCATGTAAAATTCCAATTTTAACAAATTGGTCATTGATATCCTCCAAAGGTGTTGAAGATTGCGAAAGAGCAGTGGGTATATTTTGGGAGCGTGCGCCACATATATCCTCTAAAGGCACGCCAGATTCCATAGTGGCCTGAAAAATTGAATCCTTTATGCACGAGTTGTCGCCCAAATTAATGGGGTTTCTGCTGCCTGCCATAACCTCGTTTTTAGCCACTGCCACAACAACTGCCACATCACCTGCCCGTTTTTTTCCACAGTAATAGTATCAACCTGATCGTCCAAATGTAAGTCATTAATATGATCTGAGCCCTTGGTTAATTGTGACAATGTATCCAATGGCTGAAAAACATCATTTTCCAAGCTCGAAAATCGATTAGTGCTAGAGCCTTCAGCATTTGAGTGATTATCATCAAAATAGGTATGTTTTGACTTCTTTGCTGATTTTAGAAACTCCTTAGAGACCAATCCCGATTCTCTTGGTGCTTTCTTTTTTATTTGTATCCACTCCTGATTTTGAGCAGCAGTTCTTTGGGCACCCCGAGGAGGATTAGGGTTTTACGTCACGAAAATCTTAAAATTCTCGTTGTGCCCCTTGTCTTTTCCATATTACCACTTAACCCCTTCGGGTCGTATCCATCAGAACCTGCTTTGGGTGTTGGGCGCCTAACAGGTGGTGGTGGACGGGTTCTCTTCCCATTCATGTAGCAACCCTCAATAGAGTGTCCAATATGCTTGCAGTAATTACAATAGTCCGGAATTCGTTCATAAATTATCTTTTGAATGTGTGAAGTATCATCGAACTCAAGAACAAGCTCTTCAATTTTCTCCTTCAGTAAGTTCAGTTCGACACAAACCCGTGCCATAGATAATCGAGATCGAGATGCTGTCTGGGAGTCCACTTGAAGAGGCGTACCTATAATCATGTTGATAGCAAATAGAGCATTATGATCAAAAAAATGAATGGGCAAACCCGGTAGACGAATCCAAACAGGTGCAAGAGGGGCTTCTGTTCTCGGATTAAATGAAGGTGTCCACTTGAACACACGCATCGGGCAGTCCCCCAACGACCAAAGAGTGCCCATCCATAGCTTATTAAAATCCTCCTCAAGCTGTAATTTGATTATAATATGAGAGGGATTTGCAAAGCTCCGAGGAGTAAGGCCCTTCAATTTCAACGAAGATAGCCGGAATCAATTCCTTTGGGGTGCGGGATCGCGAATGAGAATTTTCCAATCAAGGTTAGCTTCCATGACGCAAAGGCGATCATTCTCCGAAGAAGAAAAGCCAAGAACCTTCTTTCCATCTTTTTCATTGTAAGTGCCAATTGGAGCGATTCTCTTGGGATCAAAGGGAGATTGGATTGATGAGAAGATGAAGCGATCACATTTGCATATGACGCCTTTGGTTAGGAGTTGGGTATTCGGCGAGTAGAACCGAATTCGCCATAGAAGCGGAAAAAAAACCTGGACAAATAAAAAAAAAAGACAAGAACAGTTAAAAAAAAAACGAAGAAGAAAATTTCAAAAGAACAACAAAAAGAATCTAAAACTCCCTCAGTTGATAAATTTCTTGAACAATCCGTGTGAATTCGGCCCAAAACGTGAAGAATGTGTGTGTGTGTGAAAAAAGTGTGTCTTTGGTGTGTGAGAGAGAGGCGAGCATTTTGCCCCCTCGGTTTTTTTTTGGTTTAGGGTTTAGGGTTTAGGGTTTAGGGTTTAGGGTTTAGGGTTTAGGGTTTAGGGTTTAGGGTTTAGGGTTTAGGGTTTAGGGTTTAGGGTTTAGGGTTTTTTTGGGTTTAGGGTTTAGGGTTTTTAGGGTTTAGGGTTTAGGGTTAAGGGTTTAGGGTTTTCGGGGGGTTTAGGGTTTTTAGGGGGGTTTAGGGTTTAGGGTTTAGGGTTTAGTTTAGGGTTTAGGGGGTTTAGGGTTTTTAGGGTTTTTTTTAGGGTTTAGGGTTTTCGAGGGTTTTTAGGGTTTAGGGTTTAGGGTTTAGGGTTTTTAGGGTTTAGTTTTTAGGGTTTAGGGTTTAGGGGTTTAGGGTTTAGGGTTTAGGGTTTAGTTTTAGGGTTTTTAGTTTAGGGTTTAGGGTTTAGGGTTTAGGGTTTAGGGTTTTAGGGTTCGGGGTTTTTTTTAGGTTTTTAATAAAAATAACACAAAGTGATCCCTACGTATATCAAATAAACAAAGTATCATACATGTCATGTCCCGTTCTGACGGGAAGAAGAATCAAAAAAAAACAATGCCTATCACTACGACATCTATGATATATCGAGAGAGTACAATGAGAACCAATGATCTATGAAAATCTGAAGCTCGGGTATCCCAGCTGGTCCATCCGAATGAGCGCTAGGAGGTGGTGAGAAGCCGTGCTCTCATCAACAAAGTGACTGCCAAGGGCAGCAGCTCCCAACTCTGCTAGGTGATCTGCTGGTCGATTCCCCTCTCTGTGTATGTGGGAAATCGAAATCTTGAAGGTCCCTCAACATGTTCGAATGCGAATCGGGGTATCTTGAACTGCGCCAAGATCCAAGGCCACCAGAAGTGATCGTGGTGACCACCGCCGCTGCGTCCAACTCGATCCAAATCTGAAGTGAGAACTGTCGGGCATGCCGCAATCCCATCTCAAGCGCTAGTAGCTCGGCATGAAAGCTAGACACCGCCTGGAAGGAACTGTGAAACGCCAACATAAGTCTGCCCAAATGATCCCGTATCAATCCCCCTCCGCCAGCAATCAATGTGCCTGGATCAAACGAACCATCCGTGTTCGACTTGATCGAGGGAGGCCGAGGAGCTCGCCAAATCACCATCCTCGGCCTGCTGCGTGGAACTGTGGTGGAGCACTCCCCTGCAAAAAGCCAACGGTAGGGAAACATCCGGACCAATCGATGGGTTCGAGGCGCGACACGAAACAAGGATCCAGAGATACCGCTCCACCTGCCAAATAATGTGAGATGCCAAGAAAGGAATTTGTCGATGCTTGACACTATTCCTTTCCGTCCAGACAAACCATAAAATCAAGCAGGGAACCAAGAAACTCAAGTGCCTCGTGTGTGATCCGTGTGTGCGGTTCCTCCAAAATGAAAGGAACAATATCATATCAGTGGTGTGTGGAAGTGTAGTGTCAAACCAAGGAAGAAAGTGATTCCACACGGGTGAACAATATCATTCATCAAAAAGAGGTGAGGATAGATTCGACTGAGGAGAGGAGTGTGGATTATTCAAGCAACACCCGACAACGTGAGGCAAGGAAGTGCCACGTGCACGAAGCTTGATATCCACGGGAAGACGATTACGAAGGAGGCGCCAAAGGAATATGGAGATAGTAGGGATAAGAGCATCGTTCCAAATGGCACCATTGCGAAGGTTAAAGAGCATTTCTACCCCGGAGAGAATCCCAAGCGAAGAAGACATAGAGAACCCACCGTGAGAGGTAAACATCCACCGCATGATATCCTCGGACCCTAGCCGGAGAATCGGAACCCCGGATATATCCTCAATGAGACTCTCGGGAAGCCCACATCCGGAGACCAAGACACTGGTGCAATCTATCGATCCCACTCACCATCGCGAATAAACCAATCAAGCTGTCATGTGCCCCAAAGGTCGATCCAAACAATGATCCGCAGCGGCTTTGTGTCCAAGCCAAATATCATCCCGAGAAAGTGACCGGCTACCACTGCAAATAGACCAAAAATCCGCTCCTGGGCCCGAATACCGACCCGCCTCAAACGCCTCCATTGATGACTATCATTATGTGTTCTGAGGGCTCTACAAGGAGACAAAGCCCATTGTAACAATGATCTTTTGATCGGGAATTGGGCCCAAAGAGAATGACCCTCACGTAACCTCCACCACAACTTGTAGGCGGGCGTCGGCAATATCGAGAAAATCGGCGCAACCCCAAACCACCCTCGAGAAATAGGGTGGCGAGATATCATCCCAACTAATCCGGTGAGTCTTCTTGTCCCGCGTAGGAGCCCCGAAGAATCTAGCCATGATCTGCTCAAGTGATGAAGAAGCTAGTCTTTGGCGGCTGCATGACCTGAAGAATATGCAACGGGTGGCCATTAGCGTGCTCGAATAAGAGCAAGCCTACCACCAAAGGGCAGTGCGTCGACCACCCCGCAACTCTATCCAACATCCTCTGAATCACGAGGAGGAAGAGCTCTTTCGTCATTTGCCCCTTGAACAAAGGGACACCCAAATAAGTCATCGGCAAGTCATCGCGGGCGAAGCTTGATCGGCTCGTGCACCATGTGCTCCCACCCGTCAATGTAACGTGGGGCCAAAAAGAAACTACTCTTACGTACGCGACCCGGTTTGCCCGAGTAGCGAATAGTGCTCGAAAAGTGTCTCAACGTGACCAAACCATCCTCGGGCCTAGTGAAGATAACCACATCATCGGCATAGGCGGATCGTCACGGAAAAACCTCGTCGCGTCCGATAAATCATATCTCGGTGTCGGCTAATAGTGGAATCAATCCCGGGATAAATACTCCGCCCGAAACAAACAAGGCGGGAGATAGAGGATCCCCCTGCCGATCCCGAGTCGAAGGAAAATATCGAGAAGGGATACCATTAACTAGAGCGGAAGAAGCCGCGATGCTCAATACAACCGCCAACCATATCAATCCATCGAGCGGGAAGCCCATGTGAATCATAGTTGTATACGGAAATCCCACTGCACCCTATCATAAGCTTTAGCCATATCGACTTCATCACCACATTAGGAATATCCGTGGCTAAGTGATATCATGGATAAGCTCTGCGCGAGCAATATGTTTATCGAGATGACACGGCCGGTGTGAAACCACTCGATTGGCGACACAATCAAAAGGCGAGAATCGAGACCAACCGCGCGTTCATAATCTTGAGATAATCTTATTCGTCACGTTACACAGGCTAATCGGCGAAACTTCGATCCACTTCCGGGTGAGGAACCTTGAATGAGAACTATAGATGTAGCCGTGAGCGTGGGCGGCATGAGATTTCCGAAAAAAGTCAACCACCGCATCCTCAACATCCGGTCTGGCGAAATCCCAGCGTCTTTGAAAGAACAACGATGAGAAACCATCGGCCCCCGAAACACTAGACGGATCAATCCCAAACACCGCATCGCGAACCTCCTTAGCCGTCGGCATAGCACAAAGTCCGTCAAGATCAACGGAATCAGGAAGCCGGGAAAAGAACTCATCAACGGGGAGTCGGATACTCCAAGTCGAAGTCAATAAGATTGAAAGAAGCGAGCTGCCCGACTTCGAATCTCGAGAATCTGTGTGATCGTCACCCCATCATCGTCAATCGAGTGGATCTAGCGCGACACCGCTTCTTAACAAATCCGTGGAAAAACTTAGTGTTGCGCTCCCCCTCGACTGCCCACTTAACTGCAGCTTTCTGGCGCCAAAAATCCTCCTCCATTTTCAAACGAAGCTCGTACTCAGCCACACAACGATGTAGCTCAGCCCGATGCGTCGGAGACGGATCACTATCATAAATAGCTGAGCCACGAAAGCGCCTCATCGGCCAATCTAATCCGATCAAAAACATTACCAAGCGTCTGGTGATTCCAAATCTTGAGTCTGCGTTTGACCCTATTCAACTTGTCTTTGCAAGCTCCTCATTCCAAAACAACCCGATTGGGATGCCCCATGCTTCCTTGACAACTGCAAAAAGTATGGTGACGTATCCACATATCTTTGAAATCGGAAAGAAGAAGCGAGGCACATGCGGTACAAAGCGACAAGATATGAGTAAAGGAGCATGATCGGAGCGAACACGAGATAAATGCGTAACAACGAAAAGTAAACATATCGGCCCAGTGTTCATTATACAAAGCCCTATCAAGCCTCTCCTGAAGCCCACCTCTAGCCCACGTAAAGATAGACCCCTCACACCCCGCATCAAATAACTCACAATCCGCAATCATATAGGCAAAATCTAGCATCTCATCAGACCTATCAGAAGTACCACCAATCCTCTCGTGATCATGCAAAAAAATATTAAAGTCACCACTAACAAGCCAGGGTAACCCCTCCATACTAATCGCAATCTCACGCAAGGTATCCCACAAAACATATCTAGCTACTCTATCACATTTAGCATACACAAAAGTCAAATAAATAGGTTGAGGCAACAAAGCAGATGTCAACCTACAATGTAATAGTTGTGCATGATCAACAAGAATGTCAAAATGTAATTGAGCAGCAGACATAATCCAGATATGATTAGAACAATTAGATAAGCCATCCTCAAAGCCAAATCTCGACAATAGAAACTAAACTCGAGGCAAAGTCATAGGTTCTAAAAGCGCAACAAAAAGGCAATTTATGAGAAATTAACGCATGCAAATGAGCGTTGGCTACCGGATTAGCAATACCCCTCACATTCCATGTTAAGAATTTAATCGACATAATTAACAATTAGAATGAGAAGAGGATTTAGAAACACCTGATCGATTGTGGGGTCGTTGGCTCGCTCCTCCTTTGTAGAAAAATTATGAACCAATTTGCCCGACTTTGTAGTCTTCTTTGTCGATTTCAAGACTTTGTCAACCCCGGGTTTTTGATTTTATCCGACTTCAACACCAATATCATTTTTACCCTTATGCAATTTTGTGACAATTTTCCTATCATCCAAGCCGTTGAAATTGGCGTCCACTGTTCGGTGCTCTTCAATTGTATTTGGGCCAATAGAATCCATTAATCCCACCTCTTTATAATGTAATTGCTAATGGGGCGAGATCCAAAGATTGTTGAAAATACTTGGATCGGAAAGGCACCGAGGGGCATCAAGCAAGATGATCGAGAATGAGTGGGCTTGGCGAGAAAAATGTGTGGGTGGGTCGGATGAGGATGGTGGGCGGAGGCAGATGGTCTTGGCTAGAGCTGACTCGGATCCGATCGAGAAAGAGGAGATGGGCGTGAGTGCTAGAAAATACTTGGGCCTCATTAAGGCCACAAGGATGGCCCCAACAATCTTGCGTCGTCCATTTTAAAGCGAATCATGCAACTACATTGAGGTTGGTGGTGTGGTGGGTCCAAGATGGGGTTATTTGCTAGTATTTGCAAGGGGGACAAACAAACATCAAGGCCCACAACCTTGGGGACCGTGGCACATGGGGCGTGAGAGGGGGGTGGGTCATTCTTGTGTATTGTGTCAAAATCCAAAGTGTGCTGGAGGGAATCAACCTCCTTTTGTGGAGAGATGTGCGTGGGCCCACGTGAAAACCCATTCAGGGAATAATTAGAGCTCAATTCATTATGTGGCGCCAGGTTGTGGAGGGATGGAGTAGAGGATTGGTTGTGTGGTGGGGCCAAGCAAGCATTATGAGGTGAATGAGTCAAAGAAAGCAAAAAAGCACTTGGGCCCACTCCACAAGTGGGCGTCCCATATGGTGATGAAGAGGAAAGAGATTTTGAAGTGTGTTGGAGGGAATCATCTTGCTTTTGAGGAGATATGGGCGTGGGCCCCCTTGGAATCCCATTAAGGGAACAATTAAAGCTCAAGTGATCAAGTGGCGCCAAGTTGTGGAGGATGTGTGTGGAAATGGTGTGGTGGGTGGCTAAAATGGTTGAGGAATGGTCAAAAAAAAGCTAGCCCATTAGTGGCCGTTGCACATGGTGATGGGGAGGAAGAGAATTTGGCCCATTAATAAAGTTGTAGTCATCTCCCACTTTTGTAGCAAGGATGGGAGACAAAAAAACATCATGCCCCACATCCTTAATGGGCGCCCAACGTGAATTGTGAAGAGGAATGGAACCAATTTTGTTGCTTTTGTCAAAGATCAAAGTATGGTGGTCATCAGCAACCTTTTTACCATGGAAAGGTATAGTGGTGGGCCCATGCAAAATTCCAATTTTATCAAATTGGTCATTGAAATCCTCCAAAGGTGTTGAAGGTATCGAAAGATCAGTGGGTATATTTTGGGAGCGTGCGCCACATATATCCTCTAAAGGCACGCCAGCTGCCCCGTCTCGTATACGAAAATTCAGAGAAGAGGGGCGGTCAGAAGAATGAACCATGCGTGAATTTAAAGAAGGTGGGGCCAACTGACATTCCATATTGGCCTGAAAAGTTGGATCCTTTAAGCACGAGTTGTCACCCAAATTAATGGGGTTTCTACTGCCTGCCATAACCTCGTTTTTAGCTACTGCCACAGCAACTACCACATCACCTGCCCGTTTTTTTTCCACAGTAATAGTATCAACCTGATCGTCCAAATGTAAGTCATTAATATGATCTGAGCCCTTGGTTAATTGTGACAATGTATCCAATGGCTGAAAAACATCATTTTC